>JAQMCW010000035.1:13265875-13277418 GCA_030068335.1 Chrysichthys cranchii | reverse complement strand
GTCCCTAAGAGGTATTGGCTGAAAATCCCTTTAAAGTTCCAGATTCAACCTTTTCTTTAAAATTCAGTTTTATAATTCATACTCGAGTGGAAGAAAAACACCAGAAAGCATTATTTAGCAAAAACTGTTTAATTTCATCTTGATGTATGTTTATTTACAAGTAGTAAATCTGCAAAATAGGAAACAACAGAATATTTACACAATGGATGCTTACCGGCCAACGTGTGACAATTACTTCAAGTCTAAAATTGTGAGAGAGAAAAAAAAAAAAATTCACCTAGTTCACCATAGCATTAAAAAACTCAACTGGTGTGACTTCCTGTGATTCCTTTACTAGTACTTCATTCGAGCCTAGGGCATCTTGGGGCCGGCTGAAAAGGACAGCTACCGCTCTGGAGAAGGATGAAAAGAACCACGGAAGAGTCGAGATGCGAGATAGCTGGGAATTGTGACGAGCAAAGGCAGGAATGGTATCAAAAGATGAAGGCAGCACTGGAGCAGAGAAGTGCCGTGATGGACGGAAAGACTTGTGGTAGGAGGAAGTCAAGAAAGAAGTGTGCTGAGAAAACAAACCACGGGAAGAGGAAGACAGAATGGGCACAGGAAGGAGGGAAAAAGGGGGTGGTCAGGATCAGCAGCACCCACTCGAGAGGAGCTTTTATATGAAAGCAGGCTGAAGGAGTGTGTGCACGCTTGCTTTCTTTCCCCAGCTGAAAAACTCACTGCTGTTACCATCACCTTTTTCATACAGATCAGCATGAGTGGTGAGAGAAAAAAAAGGATTGCTCCATTGATCTCTACACAGGGTGCACAACGTGGAAGTAAACATGAAACGCTCCCGAAAGTCTCCGTTAGGTGCCTCGTACTCAGTCCAGTCGGAAAAAGCCGCTCAACTCGACGGCCTTTCCGATCCCTCACACGTCCTTGATCCCGAACGGCCAAAAGGCCGCACCGACACGGGAGACTAAAGGGAGATCCTGAGATGTTCGGATGCATCTTCACACCATCATCAGCCCAACACGCGGCTCGACGCGGCTCAAACTGAGCCAAATAATGAAGCGGTTTGCACATCTCGCCACAGCTGAACAGAATCTCAATTCGCTCTGGCTGAGCGAGGAGCACAGGCCGAGCCATGTAACGCTATGTAGACTAATGTAAAATTCATTTGATTACATAAGTCTGATAGCTCATCAGCTAGCGGTTAGCGGAACGGCTTCAGGCCTCCTTGCACAAAGCTAATCTATTTCCATTAGGCCAGATCTTATGGAAGAGTGAGGATACTGACCTATTTAAGAAAAGAAAAAGAAAAAAAAACAAAGTAAAAAAATAAATAAAGCAAAAAAAAAAAAACCCCAAAACAAAACAAAACAAAAAAAAAAACACCACACACATGCGCGCGCACACAGCTCACTGCGTGGCCACATTTGTGAGGTAAGCGGTTTTCTCCCTCGTTCTGTCTCTCTCTCTCTCCACACGATCACCTCAGTTAAAAATGGATGAAGGTGTCAGAACTAGCGGACGTTGGCCGGCTAACCAGCGCTGACAGTTCGCCCTCGCACTTGAGTCAGGGCCTGACGTGCTCGGGGAGAAAACAACCCTGTTTGAACCTGTGTTTAACTGATGGTTTGGTCCAAAAAAAAAAAAAAAAAAAAAATCTACCGAATGGTTGAGAAACCTGATGGTACCTTAGTTTGCCTTTTGGGAATGGAAGAGGAAAGCAATAACTTAGAAAGACAACACTGATACATAAGCAAAGGGAAAATCGAACAATAACAGAACTTCATTGTCTCATCCAAAATATTCCAGCAAAAAGCCTGACAACACTTCACATGAGCTCTCTCAGGGGTACAAGCACACGCCATCATCAGGGGGTCGGGATGCCTCAGTGTTTAGTTCTGTTTTTTTTTTTTTTTTTTCTTCTTCCCGTTTGTTTGTTTGGTTTTTTTTTTTGGTAGGAATTCACATAAATTAGGATAGTCGTACCTCACACAGCACCACCCACGTACATGTGATGGAGAGAAATGATGAGCAAAAACACAGCTGTTCAGTTACAATGGTAAACCACATTCAGAGGCGGGATAACAAAATGTAGCAATACAAAATCCAAACACCAAATCAAATTCACCACAGATCACAGTTTGGTTTTAGGCAAGCAAATTAAAGCAAGAACTGGAGGGGAAAAAAAAAAAAACAACAAAAAATTTAAAAAATGAAAAAGCAACACTCCGAGATAGCCTCTCGTCGGAGGACACGTCCCTCGTCCGAGATTAGAAAGATCATCTATAAAGAAGCAGGCTAAATCAAACGCACACACTGGAGGCGTCAGGCCAGAGGCTAACAGGATTACTTAGCCCTGTCTCATTAATGAGCTGAGGCTAAAGCTCCTCTTTCTACCAGTCTCTATCCTTTCCTTCATCCTTCCCTCACTCACTCGCTCACTCGTGCACCCTCTCGCACTGATCCGAGTTCGAAGCAGTGATGGATTCTGAGCTCCTTCACCCCCCTTTCTCTCGGTCTCACACAAGAGACACCACGAGAAAAAGGAGCTGGCGTTATTCTGCTGCTCTTCCTCCACATGCATTGTGCATGAAGAGGAAGAAAACTCGAAAGAGCGCGGCAGGGTCGCGCACATCGCGGCGAACAAAAGGAGACGAGCACATTTGGTTCACCGAGCCCGACAGCGAGCTCTTCGACTTCAAAACTCTGGATAATTCTAGCTTACCTGCACTATTTTTAAATCTACTCCAAACATATTTTTTTTTTTTTCAGTCATCAGGCAAGATCATATTAAAACAAAATCATAGCACATTCCCATGTAACAAAATGCCTTTTTTTTTTCTATTTTCTTTTTTTTTTTTCTCCACTAAACGACATTCAAATAAAACATGGCACAGGACAACATTTTATTCATTTTCTTCGTTTTTTTTTTTTTTTCTTCTCCTTCCTATGTAAATTTTTTTTTCTTTTGCTTAAATATCTAATTCATCTTTGTCGACTCTAGTTGTGTCTCAGTGATAACATAGCTGGGAAAAAAAAAAAAAAACAACCAAAAAAAAAAAAAGAAAAAGAAAAAGAAAAATCGCGATGGTAGATTTCACTTGGCTGAAAATGTAACAGTATTTATATACATATATAATATCTGAAGATTTGTCCTTTGTACTGTTTTCTGTAAACTGTGCAAATTCAGCAGTAACACGAGTGGCAAAAGAGAGCAGAGAGAGGGCAGTCCGGTTACATTTGTACAACATAAAAATAAGAATCAACAACAAAATCGCACGAATCAAAATGTCCGTTTTCTTCCGCGTGAACCCTCGGGTGTGTCGTGACAACACCTGACCACTAGCATGGCTGGAGTGTAGGGCGTCCCAGAATTCATCCTTCTTGAGTCTTCAAAAAACGATGGGCAAAAGTGTGTGTGCGTGTATGTGTGTGTGTGTGTATCTACGCATGAAGAGGTCCAGCACACACAAATCACAACTAAATAATAATAAAAGGTTAAACACCAATGACGACAATCAAAATGTTTTCTGTGATGCGTCCTTGTGTCGACACACACACGCGCACAGACACACACACACACTCACACAGACACACACACACGCACGCACGCACACACAGACGGATAGTGTGTGCCCAGCTCTGTAGTAGCTCCAGTGTACTGCGCCAGTTCTTTGCAGTGTGTGTTTCGGGGGGAGTGTGTGACTTCAGTTTGTGTGTCGCGAATGCTCGGAGCCCTGATCAGCTGCTCAGAGCCATGGTGTCAATCACCTGCTCGAGCTTACTCCTCAACCTCTGCCTGCGCGCCTGCTCGTCCCGCTCCAACGCACACAGGATCTACAGGGATGGACAGAGACGCAGAGAAAGGTGAACGGGGGGGGGGGGACAGATAGATAGAGAGAACAAAAGAAAAAGAAAGAAAGAAGCGCTTAAAGTGAAACTCCAATGCACCGAGGACCATCTATCCATGCACCGATCGATCGCTCTGTCCTGTATGCCTCTGTTTTTGATCTGTGCTCACTCGTCTATTAGAGCTGAAATACAACGGGGGTGCACGCGCTTGCGCTTTTAAAGCATAATGACACATGATGAGGCGCAGCGCTAATGGAGCCAGCTGTGATACATTATCCAGAAAAACAAAATCACAGCGTGCGTGCGCACACAGGGACACACACACCCGGGGTGCAATAACCGAGCTGGAGGACTGACTGCTATTTGGCTAAAGGTTCAGTGAGGGGAGATACTAAAACGCCACTGACCAACAGGTCCAAAAACAATAATTACTGCAGGATAACAACAGGACACTTTCTCCTTGTTCTGTTCTCGCAAATGATTCGTTTTGGTGGCTGAAAACCGACGACGTGTGCGAGCTTACGATTCAGTCGAATAATTAAAAGCACAGGGCAACTTCACAGATTGTACGTGTGAGTCAGCCTGCTGGTGCTCTTTGGCATCAGTCATATAATAATAATAATAATAATACATTGCACAAGTTATAGCATGACCAGGTGTATATCTGTGTGCATGAGTGCGTGTAAGCACGAGCGCTTACTTCGTCTTTGTACTTGGTGATATAGGAGTAGATCTCATGCAGGGCACTCATGCTGTTGAACTGGTTCAAGTGAAGGCGAGACTGCTCTGCCAAATACGCACTCATATCCTGATCACTGATCGCTGGCATCCGAGAGATATCAGAGTAATATCTGAAAGAAAGAGAGAGAGCATGAGAGAGAGAGAGAGAGGGAGGGAGGGAGACATGAGACATAGTCATGTTACCACAGAAAATCAATAAGAGCCAAGTGGAATAAGGGTTAAAAAGCGTCATTAAAAATCAATCCTTTATGCATCCTAATGCATTTCTTACAGTATGACCGCTCGACATTTATTTATTCATTCATTTATCTATCTATTTATTTATTTATTTTTACCATAATGTAATTTTCACCCATCAAGGAAAAAAAAAAAAAAAAAGAAAGAAAGAAAGAAAGAAAAAGAGCTGTAATGTATTTTCATTAGGCCTGTCAGAACAAACCTCGCTGCACAAGTACAAATTGATTTGCTCATATTTAGGTGTCTGAAGGCCAAGAAAAACGAATTCAACATTTGGGATCCAAAGTTCTACATTTAGTCGCCTGACGAGTCTACGTAAACACGAGTTTCCTAACCTCCCTGCGTCTCGCAAGCCAGATTTCTAGCGGTTGCTACATGCTTTGGAACGTTTCGTCAATAATGGTGGCCAAGAACCACCTACTTTCCCAGGAAGAGGCAGTTTGACTGACAACAGGGGTAGGGTTATTTACTTGCCTCTTAGTGCTTTAAACAAAACTTTCTCAGACAGTATTCTGTGAATTTCTTTTCCAATTCAGTGCTCGAAAAGCTTTGGTGTTTAAAAAGCTTGTTTTCCTGCGTATATATATTGCGAGTGTACCAAGCCACTCGGATTGCAGGCATCAGGATCCTGAAGGTTGTTGCCAGAAAAGTGAACCAAAGGTGTCACAGACCCACGTTGGCTCTTTGCGGAGAGTTTCAGAGTCTGAGCCCTTTGCTTTTAGGCTATAAAAGCAACCAGAGTGTAGTAATGCTACTGGGAATTCCTACAGGCCATGAGAATGCCATCAAATACGCCGAATCGCTAGTTTTCCTACTTTTCTCTAAGGCATCCCAAGGACGCACCGCTGAGCCACGCTCCCCCAAAGGATTAATGACGACCTACCTTTCGACCCAGTTCTTGTAGTTGGGGATGTCTTTAGCGTAGAGCAACTTGTTCGAGGGCGAGTCTTTGCCCAGCTTGTGTTCTGACGTAGAACAAGAGTCCATGAAGGTCTGAGCTACTACAGACAGGCACGCGTCTGTGATGCTGTTCTTATGGATGTCGAAGACAAACTGAGGATTCTTTATCACGTTCACCCAGAACCTCAATGGCAAGCTGCCGAGACGGAGAGGGAAGACACGATAAAGAGTCGAGACAGAGACGAAGCACTTAACACAGCACATCGTCAAGTCCTTGTTATTGTCAGCATTCAGGTCAACGCAGACTTCCAAACATATTTAAAAAGCCAATCAGCACGCTATATAACCTGAGTACACAAACACATACTAACCAGTTACTTTTCCACGTGTGCCTGACGTCTGGGTCTGTTATCTGGTGTTTGTCGGCTTGCTCGTCCAGGAAGTCAAACATGTATTTGATAGCGAGAGGGAGCGCGCTGCCTCTGTGGGCCGTGCTGAAGATGGTCTCAAACAGGTCGTCTACAAACTTCTGTAATGTACCCTGTCACCCACACACACACAATCAAACTATAGTTTGACACTAATGTCCTTTACAATAAACAAGACAAAGAAAACTGCAATAAACAGGTAAACTTAAAAAACAAAACAAAAAAAAAATCAAAAAACCAAAAAAACCCAGGCACACATTTAAACGTGTAGAATAATATTTTGGCTATTCGCTGAGGCCAGAGCGGTGATCTATTTCTGAAATTTCCACCCATGAAACCCTCTTTTTTTAAAACCATGTGATTAGACTCTAGTTGCTATTATTTATAGGCATAATAATGGTGGCTTTGATAATAGTGGCTTTTCACCGCTGTAACAAAATGAGAATATCTCGAGCCCCCCGGCCGTCCCCCAGGTCCCTGAACCCCATTTTGAGAAGCATGGATAAAGTAAAAAAAAAAAAAATCTTTAGATAACAAAGGTTTGCTGTGTTTACTCTCCTCCCGACGCCCAACTCATTAACACGCTCTTTCTGAGGAGTTTAAAATAGTGTGGTGGAACAGGAAACCGCTAAACTCTGCAGTGCAGATGAAGATCGGGAAACTGATGTACACCCAGACCTCTGTTGAACCTTCGCTGGGCTAAAAAACATGACCCGACTTGCCTGGAGCTTCATATGCAGCTAATGATTAAACAGCCCCCCTGCGGGGCCCACGAGGATCATGGGAAGTGTGGCTTCTAAGCAGTTAAAGCAGAGACATCTCAATAAGAGGTCTCAATACTGACAGGAGATCGGAGGGCAGATGAGGAGAAAAGCCAGATTTCTTTTTCCCAAAACAGCTCGATAAGCAAAGGTCACCGGTCTAATTAAGATACAGTGGTGCGTGTCAGACTGGACCTGCTGCTAAATGTTAATCAGGGACTAGCCTTTCACACGCAAAGGTCAACATGAAGCGGCTATAGAGAGGAGCTACATAAAAGACATAGAAAATCTAGGGTTAAGACAGGAACACGGGCCTGTGTGTGAGCTCTCGTGTCTTATCTACCTTGGTCGCGAGCAGGCGGGTCAGGTAGATCTCAGAGACCATCTTGCTGCCGCGGTCTCCCTCCCTCTGGTCCGAGTGGTCGTGGTTCTTGACCAGATGCCAGAGTTTGGTCCCGCTCTCCAGATCCGGAGTGATCATGGGGGTCCGCGAGCGCAGACTGTCGGGGCTACTGGCTGTCCTCAACATACTCTCTGTGAGGAATGCCAGAAATGGAGGAAATAATTACTTCCGAAGACAGCAGGTAAATGACAGGAAGGAAGAGTACGACTCAGGCGATCATTTAAAGACTGCAAAACAACGATGAGGGATAAAGAAGGCACTACCACCGCGGCTTAAAAAGAAACCAGGCCGAGTTGTTCGAATGTGACGCAAAGCTTTTCGGTGATGGAGAGAATCTGTCGCGTTTAAAGAGGCAACACTCCTTACTGTCAGTCATGGAACACGCCATTCTTTCGCATTCCTCTCACTTGCGACCTCTTTCTCAGATTCGGGAATTAATGTCTGTCATCAAACGCTTGACAGTCTGTGCTTCTCCAGCAGCCAATCAAATATTAACTCACACTGCTACGGGTTACTGAAATAGGACAGAGAGAGAGAGAGAGAGAGAGAGAGAGAGAGATAGAGAGAGAGAGAGAGAGCGAGAGCGAGAGCGAGGGTGTGAGAGAGGGCTCTAACCGTATCGGCTGAGGGATTTGGTAAACGTAGAGGAGTTGGAGATGTTATAAGCAGAGTTCTGCTTAGGGACCAGAGCCATCACTGAGCCATCTGTAACCTACAGAGAGAGAGAGAGAGAGAGAGAGAGAGAGTCAATAAATAAATAACTCAGCCCTCCTAGTAGCTGTCACACAATAAACACACTTAGTGTAACACTTCATAAGGCTAGTAAAGCAAAGGAGCTTTTGTCAGTTCACAGAGATAACTTTCACTACCGCTTTTCCTACTCATCACCCCGGAGAGCTGAACTTTCACTTACACCGACTGAACAAGACATACTGACATAGCGAGTGAACTAACTGAATGATACAAGACTTAATGAGATATTCCTTCACACGTCTATTACGAGTCTTGCGACTAAATTTACACGCAAAGCTTTTAGCTCATCGAAAAGCATGAACTCCCGTTTCGCTGCCTCACAGGACAGATGTTGGCACCTGGCTTTTGTTGGGACTCAAAAGCACACTGGGAGAATGTAGGCAGTTATTTCCAGAGTGAAAGTAATCATTGTTAGAAGTCAGAAGATTTAAAAAGGAAAACAAACAAACAAACACAAAAAATAACCACCCCACCATCTTGTTTAATTGGATAGAAATGAACATCACTCTCTTCCGAAGGATGTTTACACGTACAGGTTTTGATTCTCACCGAGCACCATTATTAACAAATTATTCGGACGCACAACTAGAAGCGCATTATTACGATCGCCTTTTAATTCATAAAGCCCATTTGCTGCACGGTACCGATTGATTATCTGCCTCATACAGGCCGGGGGAAAAACTGAAATAGGGCGGATTTGAGCTGCGTGTTGAATCGTCCTCCTGCAGTGTAAAGGCTTGCTATCGTTCCCTGTTGGGGTGTTGCTATGGTTACCTGGCAGCTTGTGAACCTGCTAGGTTGTTGGGATGTTGCCATAGTAACCTTGTGGCGCAGGAGGTGTTGGGCCACTGATTGTGAGTGCTTTGCTATCGAGCCCATATGTGATGGTGATATGTGGATGTGGTTACCTGGTAGTGAGCGAGCGTATTGAGGCGCTTCCAGTCATTATCAATCTTGGTGGTGACGTCTTCGTCCTGGAGGATGATCCGAGCCATTCGCCCCTGACGCCATTCTGCACACAAACGGGGAACAGTGAGAGCCGCTCGCAGGGGCCGCTGGAGCTGATCATTTACAGGACGCTGAGGACTCGGTGCCTTTTAAGGGCTGTGGAACAACAGGAGGCTCTCTCTTACCCAGATCCATGTCTCCTGCTTTGGGTCTCTGAGAATACGGGCTGCCCTTATACACTGCGTCCAGGAGCTTCTCCTTCACCTGGGTGATGGTGTCACAGTTCAGGCATTTGACCGTGACCTCAGATGCGTTCTCGTTCTCTGGGTTGACGCAATGCAGGGTCTGTGCACAGAGCAGACCAATTAACTCCATGCTCTAATAATCATGACACACACACACACACACTGAAATTTTCATACACTATACCAGGTACACAGACTGCTCTTTCAAAACACAAAAATATCCAGTTTCATAAGAGCTCAGCAGCACATGTGCAATACGTAATATTACTTTAAAAAGGAAAGCACTTAAATCATGTTAACGTTAGGAAAAAAAGCACAGGAGGACATAAATGCTAACGTAAACTGCTGTCGAGCTGCTTTTTAGGATTTAGTATCTGATGAACAGTAAGGCTTCTCGGTGTCGGTGCAGCGGCAATGGCACCGCAGCGCAGGAGTAATCTGAAATCAAAGTGCAGAGTGGTGTGGTATCGACGCCAGAGCGGCTTTAACATGCATCTCTAGCTGTGTGTGAAGAGCTTCCGCTGCTCCACACTCTCGCTGTGAAGCTACTGACCAGGGTCTTATAGTCGATCTGCTGTCTGATCAGTTTGTCTTCACTCAGAGAGTAGCGCGCCTCTCCCGTGATGGCGTCTATCGGCCCTTTCTCCATCTGCTGCTTCATTGCACAGTAGAGCATGAAGAGAGGTTCTCCTGCACACTCCTGTACACACACACACACACAGAGAAATTGAGTGCACATAATGAATAAAAGAAAAATCTGCATTAGCGACGCGAGTGTTCGAGCACTGATTTAGAGTATCGAAGAGTTTATTTCTTATTTGTGTCTATGTCTCTTTTTTCTTTTTCTTTTTCCCCAGAACTGATTTAAAGACAGCATAGTGAAACCTGAATAAAGTCCTAGTCAGTGATCAGTGTGAACAGGCTTGGGTTTCAATGCTATGAGGGATAATGCTACTGATCAGAGTGATTATCAGACACTTCTGCCTAATTTGAAAAGAATTACAAGATGACACTGGGAAAGGAGTTGTTTTTTCCCCATAAGTAGATTAGGTTGTTATTAATGCACAGGTAGGCGGGGCATATTTCAATGCAATTGAAATGAATCTTTAAAAGGTCCACTGTGTAAGATTCAATCACCTGAAATGTTCTCTACTTACACCCCCCCCCCCCCCCACCCCCTTTTCCAAGCGTATATTAGAGGATACTACAGCCGTCAGGCACTCGTACCTGTACCATACATCCAAGTACTTCCATTCACACTCCCTTGCATTTTCCGTGCTAAATTCACTGAGTCACTTGTAAGAACTTGAAACGTGAAAGACGCTCTCGAGAGGAACGTCCATTCTGGCTTCTGCTGTCACAGCGCACCATGGCGGCTCTGTGCGAGACCCCCCACGCTATGTAGATTTAAAGGGCTCGTTCTAAGCTTATGAAAACAAGGATTCGTAGTCACGGATGATTGTATACTTATGAAAACGTACATATGAATTCCATATGTATACTATGGAATACAGGTGCTCCCATAGTTATAATGAGTTGTGACTTAAAAGTTTTCAAAGTAACGATGATGATTGCAATCCACTAAAAATTGTAAAATATTTAGAAAATATTTCAAATTCGCAGGCAGGCATCACGGGCAGGCGTAACAGCGTATGACGCAAGACATGTTCGGACGACACCCAGAAGTACGCAGACGACAACCGGAAGTACGCGTCGCTCGGCTTGCATGATGCCTCTCTCTCTCCTGCAACTCAGAGTTAACTTGTGTAACGGTGTACTGTACAGTGCATTACCGCCTGTTTTATTTATGTGCTTCAAGAGCGAATTTTAATTCAAAAGCATGTCTTCTAAACACCTCAGGACGTCTCCTAGCCTACTCCTCGGTAGGCTAGGCCAAGCTAGGCCAAGCTAGGCTAAGCTAGGCCAAGCTAGGCTAAGCTAGGCTAAGATACCCAAGCGAGACTAAGTAGTGGCCTACGACATTCACCATACGATATTTTCCACTTACAATAGGTATAGCGGAACGAATCTCCATCGTAACTTGAGGACTACCTGTATGTACTCCAATTCTGCTAACAGATACCCTCAAAATCCTACAGTACACAGTGGACCTTTAAAATTTGATTTCGTCCCTAGAGTTTCAATTGCTAGACTCTACTTCGGGTAGAAACACAGGCAAACAACTTTTGCTTAGTCCCTGCATGCATCGGTAACTGGGGAGGGGGGGGGGGGGGGGGGGCGTTAGTAGGGGCCCGCACCTACAGACGGGGCCAAAATT
>JAQMCW010000035.1:13254546-13265775 GCA_030068335.1 Chrysichthys cranchii | reverse complement strand
TCATTTTCAGTAAATTATTATTTATTGCTACTTTTATCAGTTTCAAGTTATTTCAGTGACCATTGTGGGTTTTTCTTCTTTAACGGAAGGGTACCAACAATTTTGTCCACGTCTGTATATATATAATGTCGCATGCTACATTCGACCATGTGCTGGGTGTTCCTAGGCCACCGAATATATGATTATAACGAGGAGTTAAATATTTAAAAGTGCCATTTTGGAGTGCAGAGGTAGTTTAAGTCCAAATTGCTCTGAAATCACACCAAGGGCCATCACTGCCTCTCAGCTTTCTCTAAACTGTTTTCCCACTATCTGAATGCAAGGTATATTAAACTGCAATTAATTCCCAACATACAGCGCTCAGTCCAAAGCGTACAGCGCAGAAACCATTTCTGCTGCTTCAGTGTTTCTGCTCTTGTTTCATAGCCCACTGGAGAGAATGAGAGGATCACTGATGGGTATTGTTCTGTAGCCCAGTCCCTCTGTTATGGATTAATGATTTCTGCTGCTCATTTATACACCGAGGACGCTTGTTTCCTCTGTGCCAAACGGCAGGGCGAGTGGCTACTGACGGGCTCGGTGTCCAAGTTCAGCGCAAACTCACAGGACACAATCTATCAAACGAGTCCTTCAGGATGCATGAGTAATTCCTGTAGTCAGGGAAAACAAAAACAGGGCGAAAAGCAGCGTAAGCTGCCGCTGCTCCCCTGAGCATTCGCTATTCTGCCCGGACGGAGCCCAGAGCGAGTCTGAATGAGCTGCGGAGTCTGTGTGAAGGAGGCGGGTGCCGATTGATGGAGGGGTTAATAGAAGGCTAATGACTGTGGAGGAAAGTGCTGGAGAAGCACTTCAGAGCATGAAATGTGTCAAACCGGCAATGAGACGAGAGCTGAAACCGCCTCGCTCCCTCACTTTTCTCAATCATTCCTTCCTACGCACTGCCTCCTCTCATCTTTCACAAGTTCTACCTTTCTTTCCCCTTCTCCCTCGTTAACTGTCTTTATCTTTGTCCTTTCCCGTCCTTTCTAACTGGACTATTGTTTGTCCTCCTCTACACAAAGGTTTCCTTTGCCACTTACCGAGCATCTCTTATCATAAGCGGAGAAAAACCACACTTGACAGGGTGCACATTGGCAGCCAAATTAGCCACAATTAATTAGCAACAATTCAATTAATTAAAGCTAATACCTTCTCACACATCCTGTATCGCTTTGAAGGGATTTCTCGACCCCGAGTTACTCTCGCTAATAAACAACTACTATGTCAACAGAAAATACCACAGGAGTGCACGCGGCCCTCTCGGCGGCACGCGTACCCTCCGAGTTTCTCGTTCGTATCCCCCCGCTTCCCTCCATATGTCTCCGCCTCATTGGGCTCGTTAGCATCGAGGCTAATTAAACAGACAGCTGTGGATGAGCAGCAACAGACAGGAGACAGACACAATCACTCTGAGAGCGACAGTCTGGATTTGGGCTTCACACTTTCATATCGGCAAAGCGCGCGTGTGCATGGTGGTGTGTTTTGCTTTGCTTTAACGCGAACCATGGATTGAATATGTCTTTAGCAGCTACATGACGGAAACGCTTAGTCAAACCCATGTCGTAATGTCAACTAGCATATCAAAGTGCAAAAAATAAATAAAGGAAGGAATAAAAAACTAAGCGCGCTCCAAGCCCTTACCTTGAAAAATGAAAGAAAAGACAAACGAAAAAAGTAGCGCACGCTCAGTCAAATACATCTCGAGGATCATTAAATATCCATGCACACTTCAGCAGCTTGAGTAGTGACTTCTTTTGATTCCTGGATCCATCTGTCTAATAACTCACTTCTACAAACCGAAGATATTTGGAAGTCAGGCGCAGAGAAAAAAAAAAAAAGGCTATATATAGAGTCCTGGCTGTGGGCATGTGTGCGGCTCATGGTTGAGAGCCTGAGAAAGTCTTGCTGCCAGGGACATATGGCAGATTCTGCGCTGTCGCTGAACTCAATTTCCCATAAGCCTTTGCGAGACACCCAAGGTCAGTAAAGGATACACAAACACTAGGAACCTCAAGCTGTTATGTTCACACACACCCACAAAATACACATTACACTACGTGTACTTGCACACAAATACGCATGCATGTGTAGAACCAAAACACACACGCACGCACGCGCGCGCGCTCTTAATAACACATCGACGCACAAGAGCACACTCGCTCACCTTCAGGAACTTGTACAGGAGAAAGGTGAACCAGTTTGTCAGCATTTTCTCAGCCACAGACTCCGTCCTAAATGTGAGGGGGGAGGGGGAGGGGGAGGGGAGGGGGAAAAGAAATTAACGTCAGATGAACATTACTTCAAGCTTCAAGAAACTATGTAATGGCTTGCCTCGGGACTACTAAACACTCTGTGCATGATCTCCTGAGAATTGGAGGCCATTTAATTCCACTCTGACAGCAGCGAGCTAAAGACCAACACCACCACCACCTGAGCTAACAAACGCTACACGCTCCTGAGCGGATACGCCGCCCGCTAACCGGCACGCGCCCGGACGAACGAGCCGTATTACGAAGCCAATTGCTCATTTTCTTCCTACTCTCTAAAGCGAACCACCAATTCTCATTAAGAAAATGCGCCAATTAGAGTAATTCAGTAACTTTTCTAGTTGAGCAGAAACCTGCCTCATAATAACAACCTTCGCGCACAAGTCCCTCGGAATGGAGCTAATTAACAGACGAAGTAATTAGCGGACTTTATTAGCACTAATCTGTTAACGAAGGGGGAGAGGAGAAGCGGCAGGAGAGAGGGGGGTAAACTGTTTTCTCCTTCCTTTCTTTTTAATTATTCACTCGCTCACCCACAGTAAGATGAAACGCGCAGAGAAACGAGGCAGCGCCAAGTTTAAACGAGGGACAGAAACAGTGAGCCGGCAAGAAAGAAGACTGAGAGAACGCAACATGAAAGGGAGGGATCGAGGACTGTGCCTGCGCGGGTGCGTTTGAACTTCAGGCTCTTGCTTTTTCCTTGTAAATCTGCTGGAGGAAGGGATGGCTGGAGTGAGCGCATACAGGAGTACCTGAACAAAACATGCTCTTACACAAGCCCCAGTGGAGAGTCCACTTAGCTTCCTGAAGCTGCCGGACTGATCTACACACATACAGTGCCCAGATAGAGCTTTTTTTTTTTTTTTTTTTTTTTTTAAAAGTAAAGTTTCAGGCAATATGCAGCATACAGTACTCTGCATATGGATTCACCCTCTGGTGGCGTTACAGCCTAGAAATGGAGAACGTGTTAACTGAGGTTTCGCGTCACAACACGAGCGAGGTGGGCGGAACCAATCCTAGATGAAAACACGATCCAGTCTGCAAGAGACTTGACATTAGGGTGGACGTTCAAGCCTCCGACAGCACAACGACCCTAAGCATACTGTCAAAGCTACCCCGGGGTGATTCAAAAGCAAGAGCCTGAGTGTGCTCGAATTGTCAGGTCCTCAAAGCTAATGAGAGTCTGGGGGAAGCAATGATCCCTATTCGCCATCAGACAGAGGTCGGGCAAGGGCGAGGGGTCGAGGGGGAGGGGTGAATGTCTGCTTGTTTAGTTTGAAAATATTTCGTTCATTCAAATGTTAGTCACGCTGGCGTGAGGGAAAGTGTGTGTGTGTGAAGGTGTGAACACTTATGCACAGGACGGTCATCATTTTTTGCTTAAATATACAGCCAGAAATCAGTTAATCGCCGCACCCACGTAATCCAATTCCGTTCCTCCTCCACACCTCTGAATAGTAATGACTGTTTTTCTGTTTAGAAAGCATGTGCATCCATCCCCTATGATCACTCTTATACGCTGCATTTCCTCCTCTCTCGCTCCGAATCTGTTCATCTCCTGCTATGCCTAAAATAACTCGTGTACCTCTCTCTTCCTCCTCATTCTCCAAGCCTTTCCCTCCAAGTGTGTTTCTCTCTCTCTCTCTCTCTCTCTCTCTCTGGGGGGCCTGTGTGCTCAGGTGTGTAATATTCTCAGACAGAAGTGAAGACACAGAGACGCCGAGAGGAAAGGATTCTGGCGTAAACAGCAACAGACGCAAAGAGAGGGGCGACAAAAGACCTGCCGTGTCCTCAATCATCAACACATTAAGGCGTACACCAGGTACTTAACTAAAAACATGTATACAAAAGTCTCTGGGTACCTGCGGAGCAGCAGTTTGGGGTGGTTCTTGCTCTCCAGGTTTTTGTCGATGAGGTCAGAGAGCAGCTGCTTGAGGACTCCTGTAGCGTACTCCATCTCCCCCTGCAGCGCACTCATGATGAGCGAGGCCACGTTGCCTCTGTCGCGCATGGAGAACGAGCGCTGGGCCTCCAGCGTGCGGATAAACGTCAGCAGGAAGTGCTTCTTGTTCAGGAGCTGCCCGAATAGCGTCAGGGCCTTCTCCACGTTAGCTGGCACCTGATGGAGGAGGACAGGAGGGACAGGAGGTGATGCATCATTTCGATGTTAAAAGCTCTATTGAGGACACCGCGAATCAATTTGCTTTTGGACCGTTCAAGGCACCGTGTGCACGGGCGTTTTCAGGTTTCTCATAGCCGGATAAGCTGACGTGGCAGTGCACGACACGATGCATCTTTGATTCGTTCTCGACGAAACCCAGACTAGTCATTGTACTTTAGAGTTGTTTTTGATCTCCGATTCGCACTCAGCTTGTTTTATCGATACAGATTGACTCAGTCTGGCTAATAAGCCCGAACATTTGACTTTTTGCAGCAAGCTTCACAGACCAAACGGGCTGGGAAACACTTAACTTGCCGCATAATAAAGAGACCCTGCTTGAATGGGGGGGTCATTATTAAATCGAATCTAGCCTGACTGATGGATTACAGGCCGTGTTGCTAATTGACCAGTTTTCGAGCAGACCAACACTCACAGCAACAACATACTTGTACCACGTCCTCTATGAAACGATTAATGACCAACAGAATGACTCGGAATATGATCCATATGAGTAATATTTCACCGATACCCATGCTCTTTATGTATTTAGAAATGGACTCGCGTCACCCGATCGGTATAAAGACTCGATGCCGAGCTTGTATTCCAGTTAACAGAACTCCCAAGAAAAAGAGCCCCGGTGTCATCCCGTTTTTGCGCTTACGCTGAATTCTGTGCAGAATATATTCAATTTGGGTGCAAACAAAAAGAAATGGCTTTAAGAGTTTAGCCATCCCCATTCTGCTACGCAGACAACATCTTAGAGCTACATAATACACGGGGGAAATGAGACGGCACTCAGAGCAGCTGCCCCGTTCTAACAGCTCCTAAACAGTGGAATAAAGCGCCGCTATCTTTCAGAGAGCATTTATTTAGAAATGTGTGTGTCGGTCTCTGGAGAGGCCAGGATTGCAACTTAGTAGCAGCATAATAAGAAATTGATCCATATAGCACAAGAGCTGATTCCACCAGAGATATGAATAGAAAGCCAATGCAACACACCTACTCTACCAATTATGCATCATGGGATGTGCTGTGTGTGTGTGTGTGTATGTTAGAGAGAGGGGGGAGAGGGAGAGAGAGAGTGAGAGAGAGCAGTGTGAGGTGGGATATCAGTCGCCACGTTTACATGCAGCCTAATAATCCTATCATAATCCTATTAATAGCTGCGTCGGAAGAAAGACCTTCATGTAGTCATCGAGGATCCGGAACGAATTTTGATGGCTACTCCATCATGACTTTGATTAAATGCGTACGAGTGCGTGCCCAGTGCATTATACCTCCATCTCCTTTAACACAGGATGATCCTCAATGCCAGGGAACAGCACTCTCATAGCGTAGGTCCGGTAGTCCAGGAACGGAATTCCTGCTCCGTCTAGCTCTTGAGCCAGCTCATGGATGTCGGTCTGCAGTTCAGCAAACGCTGTGGACAGACACAAGGCCAGGTTCATATCGAAAATGTTATATACAAACAAAAGCACACTGGCGGCTTTGCTCAGAGACCCGGCGCCCAAGATGGAGAGGTTGAACGCGCAGATTGAAAGCAAACGGGAACCGACCAGTTTGTTCCTACAACGTCAGCCACGGTTAGCCAAGTTCCTCCCGTAGTCTAAAGAAGACACAACACGTCCTGACTAGATTCTCTCGACCAATTAATAGCGACAGGCCGCTAAAAGTGCAGCCTCTTGTCAGAGGGATTTAACACTTCCTTTAGGATGCTGCAGCAGATGCCTGTTTGTGGGGAGGACAGGCTCTGGCAGGGGGGTGTTTATAATTTCTGACAGGCAGGAGTGTGGGCAGCCGTGTGCCTGTCTCTTCCAGGCACTGCAGGGCAGCCGAGGGGGAAGAGTTTAGCAGGCGTGGATGTCAACCTTTGACATCCCGTCTGGACAGGAGAGGTGAATTGCGGGTTATTGACAGGCCCGGGACTCCACCGGCAACTTAATGAGGAAAGCAGAGAGGAAGAAGCAAGAGGGGTGAGAGACCCGAGAGCACGGGAGACGACGCGCAAGAGACGGAGGTTCATTGGAATGTATTAGGATTTGTTTTGCCTGAAGCCAAGCGTTCTTTGACAATTTTCTTGTTCCTCTCAGACGGACACCGCTTACCTGTCGAAACAATCAGTACCTGCATTATTTACTGCCACGACTAACAAATCAAAGGATAACCAAAGAAGGAAAGAAAGAATGCTCAAGTGCAGAGAAAAGTCTACTAAAACTAAAACTACACACAGAGAGAGGGAGGAGGATTCAACATGGGGCATGAACGGCATTTCCGAGAACGTGGCAATAGCGGGACAACGGAGCTCTCGCCTTCAGTCTCTGCGCATCCCAGAGATCATTCCTCCTGTTATCTCCGAAGCACTTGCTCTTTTCTCCTGCTACTCTCATCCCTCTCTCTGGGTCTACATGTCTGCATAATCTCAGGGCTGGGACACGGACGAGGGCATCGCCTCGGGGCAGACCCACAGTGAGATAACGGCTGCCTAGTCTCACGCCCTGCCCTTCACGACAGACAGAGAGAGAGAGAAGGAAGATGAAAGAATTGATAAAGAGAAACACAAAAATGAGAAATGCTCAAAAAAAAAGGAAAGGAAAAAGAAAAACACAAGCAAACAAAGAACACACAAAACAGTCCAGAAATAAACATACAGAAGAAAAAGAAGTAAAAAAAAAAAAAAACCCAAGATGAAGTGAAGAAGGAGCAAGAAAAGAAAGGGAAGGGAAGAGAAGAGGTGGAAGAGGAAAAAAGGTTAAAAAAAAAAAAAAAAAAAAAAAAAAAAAAAATTCCCACACTCCAAAAAGCAACAGCGAAACAGACAGACAGCACTTGGCATGTAAAGACAGGAAGTAAAGTGAGGAAGCGGTCATACCCTCCTTGCACTCGATCGCCACTCTGGACTCCAGGTTGTCCATCTGTAGCTGCAGACGTTTGAGAGTGCGGTCAGCATCGCGGGACTTGCGCTTATATGCGATGAGGACTATGATGATGATGAGCAGCAGCAGTCCTCCTCCAGCCCCGATGCCGATGATGGCGGGCAGGGTGAGCAGACTGTCCGAATAGATCTGCAGCGTACCAGGGGAGTACTCGAACCCTCCAACACGCACCTGCACCCCACGCACACATTCACGCACACAAATACAGTTTTATTTTATTTATTTATTTTTAGCCAAAATGTGTGAAGTGTGGCACCTCCCCCTGTTTTCAGCGTTTTCACTTAATGTCTCTGTTGAGTGTTCTGTAGTAAGTGGCTGTTAACAGCTGTAATTACCAGGAACACGCAGACTAAAGCTTTTCCCATTAAACCCACTAAGACCTCACACCTCCACACAGAGCACATTAATTAAACGGCCCCGACCACAGAAGGCTATTACGAACTACGCTAGGCTCGGGACTGGCGCGGCTCTACGACGCGCTCACAATTTAACCAGGAAGAGGTGCATACTGGGAAACGTAGTCCGTACTCCCCCGGACAGGGACGAGAGCACAGTGCAGCGGGAAAGCTTGACATTCGAGCACGTTCGAGCGGTTCAAGAGAGTGATGGGAGATCGAAGTCACATGAATGAGAGAAAACGGATGCAGCAAATGAGCCAAGTGAGGCGAAAGCAGAAAACAAAACGCACCCTGGATGTTCGGCTCCCTCGCCCAGCTCGTATATAGGTCAGAGTATATAGGTCGAGGACAAACATCTGGGCCTGCAGGTCTCGGAGGGGCTCTCGTTCTTTTTTGTTCTGTCTACCCCCCCCACTCGCTTTGCTTTCTCCCCCATCTATCTTTTTTCCTCCTCAGGGCTTTTTTGCTCAGAAGGAGAACAGACAGCTTGGGAAAAATAGCAGCATGCTATTTTAATACCCTTGGTAGATTAAGAAAATTAATGTATAAAATCCGTGAGGGTAAAAAAGAAAGAAAGAAAGAAAGAAAGAAAGAATAAATGCAAGCGACTCCTGGCTTTAAGGATAGAATTCACTGTATTAAAAAAAAAAAAAAAAACAGAAGAAGAAGAAGAAGATCAGCCTGTCTCCTAGCACACTAATCATTACGGGCTGTAAATACAATCCCTTTTCGCAAATCTCTATAGACGAAACCATTTAAAAATCACACCTGAATAGGAAATACGTTAACCAGAGGTTACAGTGCATGAACGCAGGGTAAACAAGAACCATGAAGAATTGAGAAGATGCAAAAGAGGATAAATGCTCTCTCTCATAAGAGGAGAGACCAAAAAAAAAGGAAAACATTCTGTTTGGGGGGGGTGTAAAATAACTACATCAGGTATAAAAACAGACCCTGACTGCTTGTTTAATTCAGTTTTGAACGGAAAGCAAGTGAAGATGTGGGAGTCTAGGCAAGGTAGTATCTTTATTCACAAGGTCTGAGGACGTGAGGAGTGAGCTGCTTGCTGAATCCCTGCAATAAACCGCTCTGGGCCCTTATTAGTTTTTAATACCACAGCACTGTTGAAGTTCTCGCAGCTGACTGATCGGAAGGCGTTGATTAATTTTCTGCAGCAGAAGGGCTCCAGCAGTAGTGCCAGCAGCAAGGTTTATATTAATGTGCTTCTTCTGTTACGTTATTAATTCTTCAACACAAGGAGCTTGTTAATAGAGGCTATAATGCAAGTGATACCAGGAAGTAACTTGTCTCTTGGACATTCCACAGCTTGAAATGTAACTGTAAGCAAACTGTTGGAAAGGGGACTATAGCATTTTAGGGAAAATAATCATCTTCGGGGTGGTGACGCCAACAGGGCTGCGTCACACCATTAAATCACTGATGACTCTCCTAGAAGAGCTCTATCAGACTATTTGTGTTTTATCCCTTTCTTAGTATTACAGCGGAACCCGACACCCCAGTATAGTTACATTACCGCGATCAGGACCTTAGGCAATGCTAATAAAACTGCAAACATTCGAAGAGAAACGCTGACATTTGAGCAGAGGGCACATTTAAATATAGTCCTATTTCCTCATGGCGTGTCGAGGGAAAATTCTGAAATGCTTATGTGCAAAAAAAAAAAAAAAAGGCAACGCATGACGGATTTTTCATACCGACAAATAAGACGTAGTCTAGCTTTAGGAAAAGCATGACATTCATTCATGTTGAAATGGACTGACGGTGGTGTTCCAGAGGTGTAAGGTGAAGCCTGTTATGGCTGTGTGTAAACTCACGGTGACTTTGTGCTGGCCAGTAAGGTCAGGCCATTCACACAGCAGCTGAGCCTCTGACACGGTCAACACACACGGCTCGTCTCCTATCAGGACGGTGTAGTTCATCCTGGCATTACCGGGCGCTGCAGGGATCAAGTTCTTCCCCTAAAACACACAAATGCACAGGTTTACATATGTTCTACATTTATAAAGAGAAATAGAGCAGGCAGCTGGACGTTCTGGGCATGTCTGAGCTTCAGGTCGGATCAATCACCAACTTCTCTAGCCCCCATCAGTGATACTCAGCCTTAACCTTCAGAGAGGCACACAAAACCCTGATTTCAGCTTCAGCCTCATTTATTTATTTTTTTTTTTTTATTAAAAGCCGTAATTGTTTCGTTTGCACATTTACGTGCTTCGGGTGAAAAAAGAGCTAATCACATAAAGGCTCCTCTGTACGCGCCAAAGAAGTGCTGGATTCCAACCTTTTCATGGATATAGTCAGTTTGCCAATATCCAATATCCCTTCTCCCCAGGGGGCTGGAGGAAAGGCAGGCCCGAGGGCGGAATAGACCCAGAAAGGTTGGCACGGCAGCGTGCGCAGAGATATTAGCCACCGGAGGGGATCCAATTAAACGTGTAAATAAAACCCAGAAATAGTGACACACGCAAGCACGTGCAACGCTCGCATGTTGATTTACTCACACGCACACATACACCTCGTGATATACCCAGGAGGCCTCGCAGAAAGTGGAGGGAGAAAAAAAAAAATTAATTGCACGGAAAATCTGATGCACATCTAATTTATCTGCAATTATTTAATGGAATTGGGTTGATTTGCTGCTCTTAATTTCTGTGTAGGGTGAAGGGAGGGGGAGCTCTGCTGCTTGGCAGGAGAGTAGTAATCAAAAAGGTTTCATTACGGAGTTTGATTTAACTATAGAAAGTTGGTTATGGGAGTCACGGTGCTGCTTGCTACGGTATTTACATTCGAATTGGCTCAGGGGAAAAAGAAATATTTTCCATTAAAAATACCACAACGGGTTTTCAAACTAGGGCTTTGAAGTTCAGGCAGAGAGGGAAGGGAGGAGGAGGGGGTGGAATAAAGTCAGTATCACCAGAGGAGATGGGTTAAAGCAATGCCGGCTCAAAGAGGAGAGGAATGAATGCTGCGGTGAGTAAACAGCCTTTCAGATGCCATCGGTGACCGAGACACAGGTTGGCCCAAAAAAAAAAAAAAAAGTGCCACAAACTTCTTAGGTCTTCACACGTCTAAAGCATTGTCTCATCTATTAGTGACGAGAATGATTTGAATGTTGATGTGTAAGGACATCGCTCTGAAATGGACGAGGCAGTGAATAAGTCTGGCTCTTCTTCCAAAAGGTCATGCTAAACCGGGTAATGTTATTTATATTTATTCACATAATTAAGATAGCAATGTAAGCACACAGCTGGGCCACTGAGGGTTAAGGGGGTCCAGTGTCCTTGCTCTAAGACCCAGCAGTGGTTCCTTGGCAGCCAGCAGGTGCCAACGTTGCTAACAAGAAAATCCTAGCAGGTACAAAGCAGAATTTTCCCCCTCAAAACCCGCGTGCACGCCAGTGGACAAGATGGATA
>JAQMCW010000035.1:13207241-13226548 GCA_030068335.1 Chrysichthys cranchii | reverse complement strand
CGTGTTCCCTTTATTTTTTTGAGCAGTGTATACACACACACACACACACACACACACACACACACACACACACATATATATATATATATATATGTATATATAAATAAAAAATCTTTTTGAATCTTTTTTTTTTTTTTTTTTTAGAAACTTCTAGCTGCTCTGCCATGGTAGCCATGTTGGCGATATCTCACTTCAGTGTATCGTACTCCCTCAACAGGGATTTTTTTTCAACAATCCGCTTGACAGTCTGAAGACACCTGCCAGCGGCCCAGGTCGACCTGAGCGGGATGCTGTTGATTCCTTTCCTTTCCTTTTGAATTCAATCACTCACTCTGAAACAATCACTCTTTTGAAACGATCACTCTGTTGACTGTGTGCAAGACGAATCCCAAGCTTGTGTGCAATCATACGCTCGCCAAGTCCGCCCTCAGACTGACTGGCAATACGCCCTCTCTGAAAATCACACAACTCTTTTGCTTCTGGTGTTCGCCGCATGGCTAGTTGCTATAAACAATTAATGTACTGTCATCTGAAATGAAAAATAATAAAAAAATTAACAAGTTTGAAACACCAGGTGATATCCGCATAGATGAAACGTAATGACGGGTGTGCGTTTTTTATATGAGATCTACTGTCAAATCCTCCTCTTTTTTCGCTCGCACTGAGAAAGAAAGAAGAAAAAAAAACCCAGGGGATTAACTTTAGTGGATTAACATTCTGTTTACTCTTAATGTGCAATGATCCTCCACATTCTGAGCCTACACACATGGACACAAAAGACGCACCACAGTGTTGGGTACATAATGCAGAAGGAGGGATTTGTTGATGCTCGGTGTGTGCCTGTGTGTGGCTGCGCTCTACTGAGCCTGAAAATGTGAAGGAAGAAGAGGAACACATTGTGTGTTAGAACAAAACGTCATCGCCTCCCCCTAGTCCAGAGTAAGATGGATGATCTGTCATAAGTCAGGGTGTGCGCGTGCGTATGTGTGTGCGTGCGCGTGTACTCACGATGGTTTTCTGGCACTGGATGCTGGAGCTGTTGAAGCGCAGGGCCGTGACACTCTGGGTCTCTCCCTGGATGTGGAAGATACACTCGTAGTTCCTTTGGCCTGACTGCGGCTGCGGAAGGTTCCGGGCAGCCAGAGTGATGGGCTTGGTCACTCCCACCGGGATGTAGATCTGAGTCGAGGGCAGGATCTGAGGACATTCCTGAGAGAAAGAGAACAACACTTTGATGAATAGGGTACAAGAGTTGTTGAGCTGGTCTTAGTTTTAAAGGCGCAGTTTGTGATTTTGAGCGCGAGCATAAAACGCTCTTCCCTCGTAAACACCCCTTGCTCCCGTCGTCATCGCTCGGGAGTCGCGTCCGATATAAAACGGCTGGAGTGGAATAGGTTAAAAGGGCTGGCAAATTGTAAACCGACGCCATGGTTTGGCTGAAAATGATCAGCAAGACTAAGAGATTTGATGAGTACATGATCACGATCCTCTTCTACCAGTTTTTAAATGTAGCACGTTGTACTTGCGTCCACGACAAAAAGTCAGCCAGCCGTCGGTGAATATTTTGACTACGAGAAGGCGCGTTCTGTCCACGCGTCACAAATCCATGATATTATTCAAGTCTGGTTAGGGCCTCCATGTTCTCTTGGTCTGTTTACCTGTGAGGTGGCTTGCGTGTTGTGTGAGTGGGAGAGTTAAACAACGGGCTTTTTGTTGTTTTTTTTTTTTTTTAATCCCGATTCAGAAGCGATCGGCCATCGTCTGTGGACGTTAACTAATTCGCCTGGGAAAAATCATTTTACTGATTGGCAGATCGTGCTTCGGCTCGAATTTGGAACTTTTTTCTTGTTTTGATTGTTAAGTCTACTTGTCCACCGGGCAAGCATGAATAAAAAAAAAACAAAAAACAAACAAAAAAAAAAAACCCTAACAGCTCAGATATGAACTCTGTCCCTGGGTACTGATGTGTCCACTCGAGTTCAGGCTTTCCGCATCATAAACTGCACCTTTAAGCTTAATGCCGGTTCAGAGAAACATCCGTGACCCATCAGAGGGGCTAAAGACAGCGATGTTTGAAATTCCCTCCGTCCTCATCCTCTCAAACAGCCGCATCGTGCACAGACTAAATGTGCAGATTGGTGCCAGATGACTGGAGCATGTGTGTGTTTAAATGAGAGAGAAATGAAAATGAAGCGAGGGAGAAAGGAAGATGATGTCATTACAGTTTCTTTCGCTGATGTCACTACAGAGCTTTCGCTAAAGGCCGGCCTTTCTGCATCTGTGGACAGCCGAAAACACACGCCAGGTCATAACGAGTGGGTGGATCCGCATCCATTATGTGCACAACACACTCTGTGTGTGTGTGTGTGTGTGTGTGTGTGTGTGTGTGTGTGTGTGTGTGTAAACAAGAACTTTCTGCTAATGAAGCAAGGAAGGAGATGGAAACTTGGCTAATCTCACGACAATGAAAAGTGGTGCTGTAATGCGACGCAGCCCCCACACAACACACGTACACCGAGTACACTCTCCAACACACACAATTAACACGCACGTCCAGTGCCTTCTCTCGTTAAGCAGTGGTATGTAAGAGCAACAGTTTCCTTTCCAAGCATTAAACATCTGAATGTTTGTTGATTGGCTTACTGTCATCTGTGTGTTTGCTCATTGGCTTAGCCAGTCATCTGTGTGTTTGCTGATTGGCTTACGCAGCTTAGGCTGTGTGTAATGGCAGACAGGGGATTATACAGAGCAAACGGAGAAAATTAAAACGAGTGTAATGGTCTGAACCACTACCTACCCTAATTTGCAAAATACGACTCGAGAGCAAAAGAAAGGGGGAGGGGGGGCCTCCACTCAGCCCAGTTCCATCTCAATCGCTCCGTCTCGTTCTCTCCGGTTTCCTCACCCGCATCGTTCTCGGGTTTCACCCCGGCACAGGCACATAACGCGCAAAGATTAATGCAAGAATCCTACCATAAACACACTTGTAAAGTCTGTCTGATCAGTCCGTGAAGAGGCCATGGTCATATTTCAGAGGCCTGCACGGTCTGGAGAAATGAGAGCAAACGAGCGGATGTGGATCGAGGAGGGATGGCAGGAACGGGAGAGGAAGAAGAGCTTGGTGGAATCTGACAGGTGTCTAAACAGGGCACGGCTCCCATTAAAGGAACGCTCTACAGGCTGGCCTGCAACCAAACCTCAAACTAGAAGTATGCCTTTCATCTTCCACAAGGTCTTTTTTTTTTTTCCCCCCTCTGAGCCGTTTGGCCAATAGCACATTTCATGTTCAAACCGAGGTTGTTTTGGGGTCAAACCAGCTGATTCCACAAGTGTGCGCACGTGTGTGTGTGTGTGTGGGTGTGTGTGTGTGGAAAGAGGAAACATTTGCCACACACAGAGTGCAAGGTTAACCACATTACCGGGTGGTCAGAACTTGCTTCCATGCTGACTGGTTAATAATGGTCTACATGTGAAAAAGGTGGCGGTGGGGGAGGGGCGCAAGCAGACGTTTTAGCGCTCGAGGCCGCGCGAGTTTAATAAGAGTGTCAAAAGTCATGAAAAAGCTGGAGGCATTTGTAGCTCTCTCGTCTGCCTATCGCTCAATCAGCCCTTTCACAGACCGCACAATGGTTCCTGCCAAAATCAGGCAATTACAACAACAATCAAGTGACCAAAAAAGAAAAAAAAGGAAAAAAAGGGGACACCAAACATACCCTGAGCTTATGACTGAACGCTGGCAGACGGCAGACAAGTAAACAAATCAATACAAGTGCATTCATAAATGAAACAGCAAATACAGAGAAATGAAGGTTTTCAAAGCCTGTTTGTTTTTTTCCTGGGGAAAGAAAAAAAAACTCGACACACCATGCATTTATAATGAGCCGGTAGGGCAGCGTGGGCGCGAAAAAGAGCAGATTAATCTATAATTAACGTCAGCGGCGACGTGCAGCGCACCGATAAGGCCAAGGGCGAGTGGGCAAGGGGGAAAAAAAAACAAAAAAACGACGCAGCAAACACAAATCAGAGTCTGCCAACTATCAAACAGGCACGTGGGTCAGTGGAGGACCACCGTGAGCGACCGACACGCACGTCGGCAGGGAACCTGGGAAGAGATAAACCTAGGAGGCTTTCGAGCAATTTGGACTAGGCCCTGGTTAAGCTCGTGTTGAAGAAATCAATCTGTTTATTCTGGCTAATCAACCCAGGCAAGAGCAGGACGGAATATTTAGAAACCAAGAGTACGCCTGCGTGGGTGAGCGCGCCATGGAGACCCAAAGCAACCCCTCCATATCCTTGAAGACACACTGACTCAGATACCCATCAAACACGCTGGGGAGGGGGGGAAAAGTGTGGATATAGGGAAATAAAGAAATCCCCCCACTCTCGCTTTCCTCTTTCCATTCGCTTTCATGTTCCCTTTTCATGTTATTTCTGGCATACTCTATTCGGTGGAATGGCTTAGGCAAGCTCATTAGGCAACAAGGTGCTCTGAGCACGAGCAGGAGAGAGAGAAAGCGCGCGAGAGTTACTTTGATGGATGGAAAGAAATTGAGGAAACGAGTAAGCGTGAGAAGAGCATCTGTAAGATGGAAATAAACTGACAGGCAACTGAATTAAGGTACGGCGTAAGAGGAGGCGTCCGGATACGCGGGCGCATATCTGTAGCAGTCAGCCCTCGTCGATTCACAATGCAGTCTGCGTTCAAATGAAATTTTGTTTATTTCATTTAGCGATCGGCGTTTATTGAATTGTTGGCCTCACCGCTCTCTGACAGCACTCATTCATAAGTTCTGACAGATTTTTTTTCCCTTTAAGGTGCCTCTTATTGAATGTTGGAGTAATTGCCTGATATTGGCTGGAAGCTGGGATGTGAGCAAATGTCTGACAGAGGAATAGGCGGACCAGCGAGAAAAGGTGTGTACATCTAGGGACGAGTGACTATTTCATCGGACGATTGTTCTGCAGGCTCAGGCGCTTACACGGACACCTCACGATCCTTGCGCTGCAAAGACCTTCTAGGCGTAGAATCACTCCTGCTACGGTGCACCGCAATTTAACCTTCCTCATGAGAAGCTTTCTGGGTCTTGAAAGCGGCAGATTTTGGAAACGGTCAGCAATTCTTACCCTTGTGGGGACATTTGGGGACGAGCATTGATCAATCATTACCGACTGACATTTCAGCCGTGTCAAATCACCTGCTACAACTGATTTCGGATCGCCCCTCGCCGAGCGTCCAACGAGGATAGACGAGCAAGCCAGATTTCACACACGCACAACCTGGTAATGTCAGCTAACCTCTTAACCGAGCCACTTGTCGCCATATTAAAATGCTTTAAGGGAACGGCTGTGGAGAAAGAAGAAAAAAAAAATATCTCGAGATTCAGCAGAAATGCCTCCCCAGGTAGCTGTAATGACTGCGACGAATTCCTGTTTTGCAAGCTGTTACTCTGGTCTAAACGTCTAGCTGTCATCAAGGGAAAACTTCCACAAATGATTCAACTTCGACTAAAGTCAGCACTTCCACAATGTATGCAAAGCAGCTCTTGTCAATGCGCAGTACCGCCTGTCTAAACCGCTCCTTACTTTAATAGATGTCTCGCATTACGTACAAACCCTTCGCGTGTTCGAACAGTAAACTCGAGTAATTGGACCTATGAGTAATGCCTGAGGCACTATTTTAACACCCCCCCCCCACCCACCCACCCGCGATATTCCACGTTTTCCTCATAGCGACGTTGCACAGGCAAACATCTCATGTGATTAACCAGAGATTGAAACCGATACGTCCGAAAAGGCTTAATGAACCAAATCGGACATTTTTTACTCGCTGATCCGACTTGAGTCATTACGATGACTCGACTAATCTAATAACATCATTTAAATGTTAAAGCCTCATTATGCAGTCAGTAAATTAATAATTTAGAGTGAAACATGCTCTGGTCAAGCCGGAAGAGAGGTGACCCGTCTCTGCTCTCTTTAAAGGGAACCTTATAACCATGAGACAACAGATACGGCGCGGGGACGAGGACGGGGGATAGCGTGACTAATAATAGCGTGGGAGCGAGATGGACGGAGGGAGAGGGACCGAGGGAACGAGAGAGAGGGCCAAAGAGAGACGCAGGGCAATTACACCGACATAGTCCTTCAGTAACCGCAGCATCACGTCTCTCTCCCTCTCTACGCTGACAGGAAGTGTGACAGTCTCCCGTACTCTGGTTTAATTATTCAAAGTGGATTAGACCTTCACTTCCAGCTGCCTAATGCATCCCAGCAATGAATATTGCATCTGAGAGAGAGAGAGAGAGACAGAGAGAGAGAGGAGAATGGATGAAAAGAACATGAAAGAAAGGAGGTAGGGGAAAGAAAAGAGCCAAGATAGGAGGAACATGAAAGACAAGAAAGTACATGGTTACAGGGTGGAGGGTAAAGTGGGAGGATGCTGAGAAAAGAGGCAGGAAGGGAAGAGCAGAAGAGGCATTACTTCGCGTGGCTTTGATGAACGAAAAAGAGCGATGTAAGGACAATAAACCCTTTACCGCAGAGACAATCAGTTAGGCAGATGATACATGCTCCTTCCAAATGATCACTGTTAAATAGGTCAAGAGGACAACTTTCCTTCGCATCATTACCTGCGTGCTGAGCCACACGCATTTGTCTACCTCTCCCACCTTCGTCCTCCATCTTGCCTCTCTGTGATCCAGCAGCTCTGCACATTCACCCACTTCATCATAACTTCCTTCACAACTCTTTACTCCAGCGTCTGCCGCTCTCTCTCCGGCTCATTCTCGGTCTGCGGCTATTTTCAGGAAAGAAGTAGGCAGATGAGAGCGTCTCTCATCCGAGAGTGGTGCCGTGAGACGAGGAAGGACGTACGCGAGAGAATATGAAGGCGATCAAAATGAGTGGCGCGCCTAAAAATAAAGATAGAAAACAGCTGCTTCCACGGCGCGGGTCCTGAATCGGCTCTGGCTGAAATCGCCCACGCTGGCTTTGCGTACGACAGAGCTCTCGGACCGGAACGGGGGGAAAAAAAAAACCTAGTAACTCGCACGATCCTGCAGAGAGGCCGCAGTGCAAGGGACATCGAGTGGCCAACCGGGGTCCGCGCGTGACCCCAACCGAGTATTTCAGTGGATCAAACGAGGTACTTGGAGGGAAAAAAAACCAAAACACACACACACACACACACACACACACACACACACACACACACACACGTTGAACTATGGGCATGAAACTGGCCCAGTTCAACCACTCAAGATTTTCGACATTAACCGGTGCAGCTCGTGCATGACAAAACCAGAATACTTAGAGATGCCTAGGCACAGATGTACATGTTTATTCTTCACTTCAACATCTGTACAGTCTGAAGAGAAGAGTGAAAAGTGGTCAAATGAATCAGCATTATGAAAACACAAGAGCTACTTCAAATTGGCGGGTGCTCTTTATGGCCAGGAAGTAACCATTATATGCTGTTTAAGCAGTGAAAGGTAACGATCCAGTTTGTTGCGTGCCCAGACTTATCATTTTATGTGAGTGGACCTAGTTAAATACACCTTCGTTAGATGTAGAATGGGGAGTACAGTCTCACACACCTCCCTTCAGTGCTCTTTCAGAAGCTCCGCCCCCAATATTCAAGGATGCGCATTGCCAAGGCAATGACGCTACTCACCAAGCCCCCATCCCCTGTCCTGTGATTGGCCAGAATACGCCCCTACGTTCCTGATTGGCTCTAATAGCGTCGTGAGGCTCGGCCCATGCCATTTTCTACGTTTCCCTGTTTACAGAGTCGGGGCTGTGCATGAACACACAGAACGGACGGCTAGCAGTCGACGAGGAGATATTTGCCGAATTTGACGCGTGTCAGATTAAAACGGACGCCTGCACCTTTAACTGGAACGTCAACTGGTAACGACAATAAAAGCAACTGCATGAGAATGCCACGGCCCAGAGATGTGTTTAAAAAAAAAAAAAAAAAAAAAAAAGGAAGAAAAAAAGGTAAAAACAAAGATTTTAACCGTTTTGACTGTTGATGAAAACACGAGGAATGAAAAAGAACCGTCTGAAGATTATAAAAGCATTACAAACCTCAGCAAAGTTGTGACCCAGAGGATTCAGGGCCTGCCATAAAAATTTAGCACTAGAATGGTTTGTGCAGGTGGAGAAATAAAAGTAGCACAACGTTGACGGCACAAGTGTAGCACGGACACACCAGGTGCATGTTTTTCTTATTCAGCGTCTGCTTCTGTGTTATGTCTACACAACGAGCAATGCAATTAACAGTTGTGCTGGACTTGCACCCCGTCCCCTGTGTCCCCCCACCCCGCCCAACTACTCTTAGACTCTGTGGGTACCCATGTTACACAGGTACCAAAACCCACACCTGGCCCCTTTTGGACAAGAGTGGGAGACCAATGGAGGGTTGGGAGGGGGGGTATCAAACTGGTCGTCAAAAACAAAGCATTAGTAGGTGTCGCCTACATCGGTTGTTTAATACATTTACTAGTTGCCGATGTGGCGATGTCGACGTTGGCAGTGGAACTACAGTGAGGCAGATGGAAAAGCAGGCTAAATGCATTTTGTTGGACTAAAAATATTTCAATCTAGATGAAGCCAATTCTTCGGTCAACCGCACACCATGTCAGACTATGCTGGGAAAAGTATACTTTTTTTTTTTTTTTTTTTACTTTTGGCGTAATTGAATATTATTACTTTCTTATTACTCTGGAGGAAATGGAGAGGTGTACGAGACTGCCCTTTTAATCCCACTCCCACGGGGATTCCTCCCACACGTATTTCACCCTAGCCCTTTTTTATTATAATTTTTATTATATAAAAATATATATATATATATCTTTTAAAGCTAAATAAATGGAAGTAAAATCCTTGCATGGCGAATTCCTTCGTGACCGGCGTCGTGCTAAAGAGTTGCGCTTTAGGAGCTGCAGGTTGCAGCACATCACTACCCAATCTAGCTAGTTCCCCGGGTGTTCGATAGCTCAAAGAGGTCGATTCGGGCTCATTTTCAGACGTTCCTGTGTTGGGCTCTGGGAGAAAGCGTCAGATGCTGCACTAGACACAGCGTGACTTCATTCATCTGAGCCACCAGGTCTCATGACTTGGAATGGCCTTAAACAGTCTAATCTGACAAACAGATTTATTTTAGACTTTTGCTGTCCTCATTAACTTTTGTCATTTACTGTAAAGCGTTAAAAAGAAGTGTACTTTGATTTCATGCGTGCTTTGCTCTTGTTTATGTGCATCTAACATCCCTAATGAAACAACCGAAAAATATTGATCTCACGCATTTCTGCGTTAACAGTGGAAACGGATGGATGGCCTTTTTTTTTTTATGAATAGCTGCACACTCGGAGGAGAGAACTCATCAAACCTGCAGGCACTGACTTTCTTTAAAAAAAAAGGGGGGGGGGGGGGGGGTTTAAAAGTTATACTCCCATTTCTTCGCTGTCTTTTCAGAGTCTCGTCACAGTCCGTCAGCGCTCCAACTGGCCCGAGAGTGGCGGCTTTCCTCCCCGACGCCTCCCTTTCCCATTTTCCTCTCTTTCCTTCGCTCCTCCGCCGATCTCTCTTGCTTGTTAGAGCGGTCGCGCTCCAGCTGGCTCGGGACAGCCGCCTCTCAACCATTGCGCTCGTCTGTCTCGCCTCCTCCTCCTCCTCTTCCTGCCCTCCCCCGTCCACTCGCCGCCCGCACACACCCCCTTCCTCCCTTGGTGTGGTCCACCCCTCTTCCCGAACATTTGGAAAAATAAATGGCGTCACCCTTATAATGTAATCTCCCTCTTGTTATTGCCAAGATGACATTTTGCCTAGTTCCCCCCAACCCCCCTGCCCGATCCACTCACATTCGTTCTCTCCTACATTCCCCCCCTTCCCACACACGCACACACACACACACCCACATCTGGACTCTATTAGAGCAAATGGGGGAGACTCGTTTCTCCTTCATACTTCTGGGCGCTCGAAACCCCGCTGAATTATGGGAGATTCCCGCGAGACCGCCGGAGCCCGGGTGAAGAGCGACGTCTCCATGGCGACCAGGCAAATCTGCACCTTCTCCTTTACGCCCCCTTTTTCCTCCTTATCTCTGTTCTTTCTCTTTTACACTTTTTTCTTGTCGTTTTCTTACAAATTAAAGCAACACAATTTTCAGCGCTAATGACAGCGAGACAGAGGGAGGGGTGGGAAGAGCGAGAGAGAAAATGTGCAAGAGTGAGTGCAAGAAGAGCAGACAGAACGGACCAAAGCGGGAATGATGGAAGTCTGCTCGATGCCGACTACCCTCTCTTCGATCTGTTGCCTAATTTGCTACAATGAGACGAATCCGAAGGGGAAATCGGTGCATCCTCCATTGTTAAGAGAGGCACAGATATAATGGCACTAAATGAGTGGGGGCCTGAGTGCTAGAAATGACTGCAATTAGTTTCACCGAGCAGCAGGAGCACAGAGGAGGACAGGGAACAGAGAGGAGAGGGGAGTCGAGATAAAGAAGGAGGAGAAGAAGCGATACAGGAGGAAGCGCAGAGAGGAGTCAAACTCTTTGAAGATGCACATAGTGTGAGGAGACTGAGATATTCCATCCATACCTCTTCTCGCCTGCTCACCCTCTGGCCCTTCAGTGTAAGCTCTGCTTCTCTCAGATAAGACTGCGTCTCTCTCACACACACACGCGCGCACACACAGAGCACTCATCTCCACAGGGGGCACCCCCCCCCCCTCCCCAAAATACACAGCTGCAGTGTGCCCGTAGGGAGTGGTGTGAGCGTCTGGGTTAATGCCAGAGTAAGCACGCCAAGCTGAGGAGTTCACGGACAGAAGAATTCACACCTCCACACACACAAACACCCACATGCACATGCACACACAAACAATTACATTCAACGCGAACCTTTCACTCGGAGGAAGCGAGAGAAAAACACCCTTTTGCACGCCCACGTTCACTTTCTTTCTTTTTTTTTTTTTTATTCCGTCATCTTTTCTTTGCTCGCTCGCTCGAACAGCATGCGCACCATGTAGAGCTCCTTTACCCTTTCCAGGGTGGTACAATGCAACGCTGAGAAATGCATACCGTGCTCATACGGGGGGAAAAAAAAAAAAAAGTTCATAGCCGCACCGAAAAATAAAATAAAATAAAAATAACTAAATAAAAAAAACCGCCTTCTCGCTCTGTGTGTGTGTGCGTGATGTATTCCAGTCATGGTTGTGCTCATTGTAGTTGTTGTCAATTATGCAATTTGTGAACTATTCTCACTACGGCAATCAAACGCACCACCTGCCTGAGAGTCAACGCAAAAAAAAACGCAAGAGAAGGTTAAGCTGGAAATCAAATTCGGTGCCTGCGCCGGTATGTGAAGCGACGAAAACAAGCGGTGGTTTTCAGGGCCAGGATTCGAGCCGTCTCGAAGAGACAGAGACGAAGGGGTGCGCGATTGTTCTGGGATAATAATACTTTCAGGCTCACGGATCAGATAAAAAAAAGCTTTAACGTAAACGTCACGTCTTACAGGTACGCAGGCATCTCAAAAGTAAACAGACGCCCCCCATTACGCTTTATCTATGCGGACACCACCTGGTGCTTCAAACGTGTTAATGTATTATTATTATTATTATTCATTTCAGGTTACAGTTCAGGTGCTCCCCGAGTTATGATGGCCCGACTTACGATTTTTCAAAGTCACGATGACGAGTGCAATACGCTAAAAATTGTAAAACATTTAGAAAATATTCAAAACTCATGGGCAGGTATCACAGGCAGGCCAGCGTAACAGTGTAGGACGGAGACGGATGTTCGGACGATGCCTGGAAGTACGCAGCCGATGCCGGGATCACTCGCCTCGCGCGATGCCTCACTCTCTTCCGTAACTCACGGAGTTGCCTTGTGTCGGTGTACTTTACAATGCATTACCTCGTTTTTTTGTGTGTGTGTGTGTGTGCTTCAAGAGCTAATTTTAATTCAAAATCATGTCTTCTACAGGAAAAGACTCCTGGGTAGGCTAGGCTAAGCTACCTAAGCTAGGCTAAGTGGTTCAACACAGTGGTTCGACATACGATATTTTCGACTTACGATGGATGTGGCGGAACGCATCTCCATCGCAACTTGAGGACTACCTGTATTTTAATTGCTTAGAGCAGCTAGCCATGCCGCGACCACCAGAAGCAAAGGAGTTGTGTGATTTTCAGCGAGGGCGTATTGTGGCTTATCCAGTGTACAATTGGGGGAAAAAAAACCTTGGGATTCCTCTGGTCACGGTCAACAGTGTGATTGAATTCAAAAGCAAAACTAAGGAATCGACAGCGTCCCACTCAGGTCGACCTGGGCCCTCTGCTGGGTGTCATCAGACTGTCAGGTGCATTGTGGGGAAAAAATTCCCCGCTGTAAGGCCGCTGATGTTGCACAGCGACTCCAAGTGAGTCGGAGTACTTCTGTGAGGGATCTCCATCAACTTGGTTACTATGGCAGAGCACCTAGACGGAAGTTTCAAGAAATACATTTTTCAAAAACGGTGGTGTCCATTTACTTTTGAGACGTCAATGCATTATATAAGCAAATTTGGGCACTTCTGTAAAGGTGAACAGAATCTTTCCTGTTGGAAAACCCATCCCAAATCAATACAATGCAGGCGCACTGAATAAAAACACAGTTCCCTTCCTAATAAAGGGATGAGCAAACAAGCTAATGGCACACTTTCATCACCAAATGTGCATTTCTAATGGCATATCTGTTCATCAAACTCGAAGCAGATTTGTAAAATACTATTCAAAACATCTGAAGTTAACTTTCGTAGCTAACAGTGGGATTACATTTTTTTCTTCAAGAGGTTTCGCAGTGTTCCCCCACGCGTTCGTTTACCATTTCCACACGTAGGAACGCCTTCTTACGTTGTGCTGAAAACCCAGGCTCTTCTTAGCGCCATTCCTTTGCTCCCTTTTGGGCTGCAAGAGAACGGACGAGCACTCTAGATGATCCTTCACATCGAGTCGGTGTATAGGATTTGGCTATTGACGTGAATTCTGTGTGAAGGTTCGTTCCAAGTGGTCGCTTGTTTTTCTGCACAGTGGTGCCTTCACATTCGCACTTCTGAGCGACGTCACGGTCTCCTCAATAACCAGGTGAGACAACTCGTACATACATGAACATACTCCTCTGTCCATTTCTGTTTAAACATGGCGTCTTTGTCGTCTACTTTTAATCCATTTGAAGGACACGATGTCAGTAATGTTATGTAATATTGCCACAAGAGTCTGTAAGATTCAGCCCTTTCTGATTGAAAGGCCAGCACTGGAGGCCGACTCTAGGCCTTTGTAATAACTAATTAAAATTTAGACAGATTCATATCTAGAGTTGTTGAACTGCAGCCATTTTTCTCCCGGATGTTTACCAGCTCTGCTCCAGGCTTTTCCCCCCAAGCACACGTTTCAATCTGCTTAAAGGTGGCACTGCATTGTTTTTTTCATTAATTTTGCAGTGGTCTCTAGGACAAATGAATGCCCTGTGAGTCGGTTTTGGTGAAAAAAACCCAAAAATGCTCTGGTGCTCCTGTTTCAGGCTGTTCTAGTTTGGTGGAAGAGCGGGTGTGGGGAGAACGACAGGATTTCAGCTCTTACTCATGAATATTCATGACATGCAAACGTATCGTCTCTGATTGGCTAACAGCACTGTGACGCTCCCTCCAGTGGGTCATCGCCGTTAGCTCCTCTACTCTCAATAGTTAGCTTCTACCTGCCGAGCCGGGCTCGGCTCTCTCCTGGCCGCAAAATCAAAACTGTCTTCCCGTGGGCGGTCGCAAGCCAAGCTGGGTGAGGCCAGGAATACTAATTTTCCAAGTGACGCAAGTTCGAAGGGCTTTCTCTGATTCGCTCGTTTTTCCCTCTATGTCCTTTCTATGGCTAATGCAGGCAATGGGGGTAAAAGAACATTTTCACGTGCATCATGCATATGCAACTCGGAGTGACCGATCGTATTTCAAAAACAGAAAGTATTTAACAGTTCTCGGGGAATGACTCCTTTAAATACTTTACTGGGTCCGCCCATTGACGACCCTCCTCCATAATGTCTATAATAGACTCGCTCTCTCTCTCTCCAGATGTGTGCGTTTCTTTTTTTTTTCTTTTCGTTTTTTTTTAAACACACATTTACCCCAGGTCAAAAAATGTGAAACCCAAACATATAAAAGGACAAATATTTTTCTTCTGTAACAGGTTCAGATGGCAGAGCGGCATGTGACACACACTGAGCAAATTCCACTTATGCGAGTGAATGAGTGCGTGTGTATTGGTCCTGACCTCCTGAATACTTTCTATAAGCTGCAGCATGTAAGTCGTTTCTGCAGGCTGAACCTTGGTGAAAAATGAGAGACAGCCCTGATTCTGATTCCTTCGCTCTCTCTCTCTCTCTCTCTCTCTCTCTTCACTCGTCAGTGAGCACGCTGCACAATCGGCCTTCGTGCTCTGCGTTTTTTCCTGCATGTCCGGCTGAGGAAGAGCCCGGCGCGCAGCCCTGTCACCTGAACCAATTACAGATGGGCCGATAGCTCAGCAGCCATGCTTTGTTGATAGGGAGCTTGAGAGTTGTCAAGTAAATCCGAGGAGCAGGAAGAAAAATTGGAGAAACGTGGACGGAATATAAATGGGGGGATTGCGGTATGGAAGAGTGAGGGAGAGGGTGAGGGACGTCTGAGTTAGTCATTCTTTAAGAGCTCAGAACTGCATCGACTGAACCTGAGCTTCCTGTCAGAGTTCATTTGTTCGCTGTCTAAGCATGGCTCGCAGCGCGGCAAGCTAAATATTTTCAGCAGCCGCCAAAAACACGCAAGACGCCCTAGTCCTAACTCAGTCAGAGGTGGATTATGAGGGGGGGGGCACAGATAAGTACAGCCAGAGGGGGGTCTGGCTACCACATGAACCGGAATAAAATGGGAATCACAGCAGGGACGTGCAGACATTATGGGAGCATGTGTGTGTCTGAGTGATGGATTAACTTTGGGAGCTTGTGGCTGGCCGATCGTCTAAATGACACGACGTGCACCGTCTCCGTACGCAGACGCCATTCAGAGGAGCAACCTCGAGGAAGGACCCCTGGAGACAAACGTTTTCGTGTGTGTGCGCGCTGTTCTCTCCTGCAGTCTGGGCAACAGACAGTAGCAGGAGAAGAAATGCCTGGGTGTAATTGGACAGAGGTTTCATCCCCTCTGACCAATTAAACTGCAGCTATGCACATACAAACAACCAATCAGAGACCTCATGCCAAGCTGAGGAGATAGGAGAATTAGTTCTGCTGCCAACACTCTAACACACACACACACACAAAAACACATGCAGACCCACTGGGCAATATCATATACCTTCACACACACACACACACACGCACGCACACACACACACCCACACACACACACACACACACACACCCACACACCCACACACAAGTGACTGTTTCCAGTGATGAGAGCACAATGGTGCAGAGATCAGAACGGCGCAGCGCTGAGTGCACATGCGGGTTTTTCACCAACACCGAGGCGGACCCGGTGCTTAATCAGAGAAGCAAAAAGCCTTTTTGTGAACCAGCCAACATTTCCAGTGATTTAAGAGCTGCACTGTTGTAGGTGTAATTAGATGTGGGAGTTTACTGACAAAGGCCTTAAAACTGTGAATGGTTTTACAAGTTGTACTTCGGGCTTTCAGAACTCGCATTATAGTTCAAGGACAAATCCTTCACACAGGACAAATCCACACACAGCGCAAAGGAATGGGGGGGGGTATTTTAGCGCTTTTCGCTGTTAACATTACCTGTGCAGTTACTCAACTTGAACTTTGTTCGCACTATACACATCTTCTTCAAAGGGGAAAAAAATCCACCATGAGACATATGAAACATGCTTATAATGAAATGTGTGTGATAGCCTCAGCGAGTCTTAATGCTAATTTGTTGGCTGATGCTGTACTTTTATTATTTATGCACGACTTTATTGGTTGTTTGACACTACTGTGATGCACTTACAATTGCGTTTAATAAGAGGAAACATCATCAGCAACGTCCAACATGTGACCCTGGTCAAGTTTGGCACTAGCTGTCACCCAAATGAGGATGGGTTCCCTTTTGAGTCTGGTTCCTCTCGAGGTTTCTTCCTCTTGTCGTCTGAGGGAGTTTTTCCTTGCCACCGTCGCCACAGGCTTGCTCATTAGGGATAGACATATATCTATATATGCACTTATGGATATGTTTATTGATTAATACGTCTTTAATTGCACATTATGTATTGTAAAGCTGCTTGGAGCCAATGTTCTGTTGTTAAAAGCGCTATACAAATAAAATTGAATTGAATTGAAAAGTATCACTTGCTAGCTCCTGAAAACAAGAGCCAGAGCTTGTATCCTCCATCACCATTTTTACAGCCCAATTTCATATTTCCTGGACGTAGACGCTGCGGCAAAGGAAAAGTTGGACCAAAAAGTCCCAAAGGCATTGAAGCCATATGGCACAGTGGTGCTGGAGGAGGCGGCGTACAAGACTGGTGTGTACTGTGGTATTAGCATCAAAAGTTCTGGAACACGACTTGTTTCAGGCAGATTTTGCAGACAGAGAGGTGCCTCAGCTGGACAGACTGAAGCACTAAAGTGCTGCTGCGTCGCTCTCTTTAGGTAGCAAGATCCCTGACAACACCCTTCAGTGGGCAGTCGAGTGGCACTGCAGGACGTGGATAACATAGGAGACCAAAATGGAAGGCATTCAGATGACGCCGAATATCACATATTAGAAAAACTGATATGCAAAGTCGATCTTGGGTTACGCTGACAAACCAGTCACCACTTCTTGGATATTTTCGGATTTTGGTCCTTAGATCGGGACTAATCCTGACGAGAACTGGAGGAAGAACTGACCGTCATTGGAAAAGCATGGCATGGTTTGAGATAAGGCACTGACATGGACCACTGCCATGATCGAGTTTACACTGTGCGACGTAACCGCACGTCTCCTCCCTTTCACTTCTCAAATGGGTTTTCAGTTCAACGGCGATCGTTATTTTCAGCTTGGTTTAAGTTTCCTTGCTTTCACTGCATAGTAAGTATTCCTTCATACAAAAAATAAAAAAATAAATCATCTCAATTGTCTAAGCAGTGCTGCTTCTCACATGCAGAACCACGTTCTTAACGCCCCAACCTGTTAACATAATGCGCCGCTATAAAATGCAAGACACACAGAGGTAGGAGGTGTGAACTGGCACTTGGATTATAGTTCAGTAACATTTACCTGTACGTTCCCAAGAACACTACGTGCACTGGTCATCATTTGCCATGTTTTAAGCGTGCCACGTGACGGGAAACGACTCACCTCAGACACGTTGACCCGGCCTTCCTGGAACGAGCACTCTTTCGCATCCTGCGTGCACAAGTGACGATATTTGCACCAATGACACGGGAAGGAGCCGTTCACACAGGAAAGACACCTGCGGAGAGAGTTCAGGGACATGCAGACTTTAAATGAAAGCAAGGGCGACAACATTTGCACAGAACTACAGCGAAGAACCGAGTAAAGAACTTAGTGTCAACTGTCCTTTCTCCGTCTTTCCATCACGAGTAAATGACTGTCCCTGTCTTTCATCCGGTGTCTTTCGTTTTTTTTTTCTTCCCCCCCCTCCCTCTTTTTTCTTTTTAAGTCAACCTTTTTTTTTTTCCGGTGAAGCTGCTCTTTCATCCCCACACAAAGATGAGCTTTCAGTAAGACACCCATGGTTTAGAGCGAGACAGAGACGAAGAGACTGATGACATGAGAGAGATAGATCAAATAGTGTAGGATTTCCCGTGGAGAGAGAGTGGGAGACAGAGACAGAGAGAGACAGACAGAGACACACACACATCTGATGAATAGTATATAACAAGTTTTGAGCTGTTCTGATTTCCCCCCCGCACTCAGATGTACACAGGCAAAACAAACACGCTAGCAACCCCCACATCCGCTGCAGTCTGAGTGCTTTGGCTAGAAAAGCTAAACCATTCATTTAAATTAATCACCTCAGCCAAGCGATTTGTTCACCCACAGCCATTAAATGAACATTCAGAACAAAGACGGCCGGCCACGTAATTGAATCACATGATCCTCTTAATTGACCAATCTGCTTCTGTGTTGAGAGAAGCTGCCCAATTAGTTGAGAAATGCTCGGTCAAGGAAATTATCCCTGCTTCCTAATTCAAAGTGAGCAATTTATCAAAGAAGGCTTTGCGATGTCCGACGCTGTTTACTGTCTGAGAGAGGACGTGTGCATGTGCGCATTTGGGTGCATTAATACAAGTGCGCTTGTGTTTGTTAAGTGGCCTCCCACTGAGGCTCCATTTGTCTCCATGTTATTACTGAATCTCTGGACAGCCAGTTGGTTCCATCCACCCAGAAGGATCGGGGAATCAGAAGAGCCAGCCAAGACCGATGCGAAAGGAGCGACAAGCGAGATCGTTAGTGCACACTCATTTATCTTACAATCCCAGGCAGGACTGTCGGTCGACTATTATTAACGTACGTAATGAATGCTATGCGCCGACCTAAACCTAACCCTAAGTTTTCTTTACGTGGACCAGACATCTGTCTGAAGGACAAAAGTGTCAGTTATTCCTATTCTTGTGGGGGCATGAGGTTTAAAAAAAACAAAAAAAAAACAAGCCCACACATACCCACACATAATACATCATCACTCGTGGGTGGGGTGGGGTGGGGTGGGGGGGGTGTTAGTGGTTTAAACATTTAGAAAATGTAAAGGTGAACACAGGGACCAGATTTAATCAAGGGTCTAGGACAATAATGCTCAAACCGGTTTAAAAAAAAAAAAGAAAATAAAAGAGAGAGAGAGAGAGAGAGAGAGAGAGAGAGAGAGAGAGAGAGAGAGAGAGAGAGAGAGAACAGTTATCGTGCAAAGGCTTTCCAAACTGTTTTCATTCTTAACTCGGTCATTAGTTGTTTGGCTTTTGAAGACAAAAAAAAAAAGCCTTCAGTCCCATTCTTCTGTTGTGCAGTTGGGCATTATGTATTAAATACAAAAACCATAAATGAATAGTCAAGACGATAAAGGATTGATCATCAACTCAACAACAGTTAGCTGGAAATTTAGCAAATAAGCATGAACGAAGACAGAAAAGAATTTTCCTTAACTAAAGAGTGTTAATAACCGATTTAATAAACGTGTATCATTACATGGTCGAGAGTTAGCGTATAAATGAACTAAAATGAAATAAAAGAACTAAAAATCTAAAATGATCCCTAATGTCAAAAACACAGAGGTCATCACTAAACCTTTAGCAAGGAC
>JAQMCW010000035.1:13059825-13072380 GCA_030068335.1 Chrysichthys cranchii | reverse complement strand
TCGTAGCCAGCAGCCAATCACAACCAAGGTTAAACGAATAGGGCGTTCCGATTGGCCAGACTCGTTCCTCCAGCCATGTTTTTTTTTAGTATCCCTACACCACGTTCTCGTTAACACTACGAATTCTTTGTCTCTTGTGTAAATATGACATTCACTGTGCTGTATTTTATATATTATTAATATTTTACTCCATTTTAATTAATGTTTATATTTTATAGTACCGCGGAAATCCGCAAAAAATTGATACATTCGAAATGAAAATCTCAGGGATGCGAAACGTGAACCGCGATATAGCGGGGGACTACTGTACACACACAGCTCACACACACACTTCAACAGCTTGTGTCATCTCTTCAACTTTGACATTTGTTCACTTCTTTTGAATCTTCTCTTAAGCACACCTCTCTCTTCTTTAGCACTGGGTCCCCCTTCAACCACACACACACCACTTGTTGAACAAGACATATGTTTAAGCACCAGTCATACAGTCACTCTGCACTCTGAACTCTTCCAACGATTTAAACCAAATACTTTTCACAAACGTACTCAGCAGCCCAAATCAAGTGCACTCCATCTATAATTCTAATCACCACTCCTGAGTGCTGATAGCTGCACTGCAGAAGTGTCCATTCCTCAAGCCCTCTTTCAAACACGTGGACTTCATCAAGCAGATATTTCCTCCAAGCCTGCTGGACGACAGAATGCTAGGGAGTCTTTTGAAGAACGGTAAAATGTGCAATGGATAAAAATAACAGCAGAGAAAGGCCGGGTATTAATAATACATAACTACTACGAGTGCTGTCATGGCAGCGGGCGAGCTGGCACAGGTATCCGACGCTCCATCCTACTCATACCCACTCTCCAACAACGAACCCTTCACCTATGGATGGGTTTTTTTTTTCTCTACCAAACGGTTTACACTGCTGTGGATCTTCGCCCGTCTTGGTTGCGTGTGTTTAGCTCACATGGTGTTGTGAGAAAGCAGCCCTTTCGTGGCCTCTGCACTGCAGAGCACTGAGTGATAAACATGTTATTGCAGCAAAGGCTAAATTCTTTCGCAGTCACCGCATTGTTAAACCTCCCGTGTTCCACATAACCTGTCCATTCAGCGTGTGCGTGTAAAGTGATCATAAGGCTTGCTGTGCACGGCTGCAGCGCTGGTGTGTTTTTTTGAACGAGCTTCCTCATGGGAGGTCAATCTCCCTGCATAGCGAGCGCCTCGGGGAGAGGCACAGTTGGCGTTATACACATGTGTACGCGTGTGTGTTCATGCGTGTGCTCGGGAACTCTTGTTTGCTTTTTATGACCCAGCACTTCACACTGGAAAGCAGCAGTCCTCTTAAATGCTTTTTAATATCACCACATGCCTTAGGACAAAGAAAGAGAGCGTGAGAGAGAGAGAGAGTGAGTGAGAGCGAGAGGTAGCTTCTCCATACACAACTGACATAATGATGAGAAGCCCTTAACTCACAGTATATCACCAATATTAGATCCTATGCTTGGAGCTGAACAAGAGGAAAAATTCAATAATGTTTTGAGTTTACCACAGCTCCTGTATATAACTTGACCAGAGATTTACTATGACCCAATTAATAAAAATTTTTTAAAAAACGCATGCGTGTATGTGTATTATATATACATAAACACACACACTTGGTGTTCGAGCCACCCTGAAAAGTCTTCTTCAAACACCAACATTAAAACAAATGCCAGCTTTACTCAGAAACTGATTAAACATGCATTCGTTCATCTACACTAACGCTGGTCTCGCACGTACGCGCTGGAGGTTTCAACAGAGACGCTTCTAATTCACTGTGACGTCACGCGCAGCTAAACCACATTGGGGTTACAATGCTTAGCTTGCGTTGATGAGAAGAGGATAAAAGTTCTGCAGAGTTGTCAGCCAATTAAATCGTGTTCACGCAAGCGTTCCAGAGGAGGTACTAGCCAATCAAATCATATATATGCAAATATCCTGAGAGTTCTCCACTGGAAAAAAAAAATGGATCAGGATGACAGATCAAGCCAAGTAGATGTAGACGGACATTTTTGTAAAAGATATAATTAGTCTGACTAATTTTTTCATCAGGTTGTTTAAAAGTTACCGAGAATCAGGTACTGCATGATCTGATAACCCTGCTATTGTAACCAAAAAATACGCCTGGGTGATTTTCAAGGTGTATTCCAGGCAACTACCTACAAAGTAGACAGCTTGCCAGTATAACGGTCAGCAATTTATACCAGCGTGATTGGTTATTGCCCCGTCCATCTGGTCATTACCTCCGTGTAACCAAAGGCTTCATCATCACACACCCGACCACTGGGCAACCCCACCATCGAGCATTAACGCAAAGCGTACGTGAGTACAGCCCAACTGCTTTGTCCTGGTGAGTGTCGGGCGAATCCAGAACCTATCGCAGGAGACGGGGATACAGCCTGGATGGGATTAATTACATGATTGAATTTCATATGATTCAAGTCCAGAGTAGTTACAAACAAAAACACTAACCATGCAGCTTTGCCCACGCGTACACATTTTACACTTTATAAACAGAATTACTGGTTTTCACTGATTTAAAATTTTATACTACACATGAAAAACATAAGGAGCAAAAATAATGTTATCTGCAGTTACTTTAATAGTATAAATAAGAATGAAATGCACTTGGCCCACAGGGGGAGTTCTCTACAATACTGTCCACTATATCGCCTTCACAATCCTTTCAGCAATGAACCAAAGTCTTGGCGGCATGTTCTTACCCTCAACCTGCTCTCAGATTACACATTATATGGTATCGGGTCAGCGCCCACACCTTAAGATGGTAAAAATTCTTAAGTTCTGGCTACGTCATGGTAATTTCCCTGACCGAGTATAAACCTTGACTTGTTCCATTACACACCATCCCAGGGTTTGCTATCAACACCAAATCTGCCTGTAAAGAAAACATGAAACTTACCATCATAAAACTCATAGCCATTTTCAAAACTAGTTGTGCACAAACAGGGCGGAATACAATGCCACTATCTATATCTTTTTAGTGCTCCTAATACACGCACCTGTATCCGGATTTAACCCTGAAGTGGGTGTGGCCTTAAACACCCCCCCAATGGGAGAAACACCAGCACTATGATCTTGGTCTGTTTATCTCAATCTCAGCTCAAAGATGTCTGCAGGACTGTTTATAATGCCTAAAATGCTATCGCAGTTACTTTTTCTTTTTTTTTTTTTTTTAAGTTTGTTTGAATCTGCTCGCAAAATGTTCAACAAGCCAAATTGGTTCCATTTCCCAAAATATAAACAAATCAGTAGCCTAATTTAAACCATCACAGCCTGGACCAGGTCTTTATTAAGACTGAATGAATAATCAGTACATGAATCATGCCACAACTCAAATTCACTTTAATGAACCTGCTCTTTCTTAGCTTCACATCTGACCACTTGTCTCCAACAACAAGCTTTCACCAAACGCCAAAAGATTTTTTTTTTTAAATCTCCCATTCAAACTAATTGCAGGCCTCTGATTTGTATCAGTTTAACATCTGGTTGAGCCAATTAACAAAGATGATTATGATTTTTTTTTTTTTAATTTTAGCTCGACGTTTCCTAGTCCTAAATTTAGAAATGCATGTTCATTCATCCATCCATCCATCCACCCACCCATCTTTAAATGCTCAATCCTCATCAGGTATGAGCGAGATCCTAAGGAAAATTCACTCATTCCTTTTTTTTTCGGTTGGTTGGTTGGTTTCTAGGCTTAATGAGCTCATTAAAAACAATAGGAACTCACTGGCAATTAATATAATTTAATGAATGAAATGCATTATTTTACTTACACTCTTTTATTGTTGGAATAACAAAATAATTGCTTCACTGGTAATAGGCTTTTTACTGGCAATTCCTTTCATACTGCTTTTCTCAACAGTGTTATTTACATATTGATAATGAAGAGAGCAATAAGCATTTTACTGTTAAAAAAAAAAAAAAAAAGATATGCTGAGTTAAATAAATTTAAAGTAAGGTGGCCCTAACAACTTTGACAATTTATTACAACAAAAAAAAGCTATCCTCATTATTGTTTTGTTTTTAACAAAAGGCCAAGTGAGCTCGTAAGCTACATAGGCTTTTAATGCTCACTTCCCCTAACGGCAACAAAAAAAAAAAAAAAAAAAAAAATCTACTAGAATGTTTTGTAACTTAATTGGTGCCAGCATGTATAAAATGCCAACCTATATAAAACTATAAATAAATAAATAAAAGACATTTCACTGAATTCACCTGGTATGGCAGATATTTAAATGTAAGCTCTAACATTCTGTAAAATCCTCTTAAGATGCTAACAAGGACATATCTTTTGGATTTGCACATCACTGAGTACAGTATAAGATTTATACGATGCAGATTCATCTTTTCCCTGCTTATTACCCAAACACCCAGCCCTCCAGCAGAAAAACCCGAACCCACACAGGACGCCGGACCTCCAGGACTTAAGGCTAAGATCCTCAGCTCTAGAGCTAGACAATTACACACATTCTGCTCGTGACCAGGATTTTTGGCTTCTTCAATTAAACAAACATAATGGCAATGTTGGGGAGGGCAGCTGAAGCTAGCTAACTGGTCGGGACAATGTAAGATTTATGTCCACAAGTACCAAAGTAATTACATTAAGTATATTTCCCAGTAATGAGTTGGTAATGCTGCTAGTTTTTAAATCACACAGCTTATAAGACGTTAATATTTAGACGTCAGAGTAGCTACCTCACTGCACTGTACAACGTTTCTTATTAATAACACACACAATGCATATTTTTAACTCACAAGTTATATATTTTCTCACTGAATGGTTCCTTGTTAGCACACCTGACTAAAGGTTACCAGACAGTGAGTCTACTATCTCAGTCAAAGGACTGCAAAAACAGAAATCCTGGACTAGCAACAGTATTTTTTGGATTCTGCGACATAAATGCTAACTATAACCAAGTCATACGGCCATTCTAGGTTAACCAGGTCAGCTGGACCATCAGCACCACGTCAGACGCAGCTCCATCTGCCTTTTCAAGCTATTTTCTAGCTCTCTCTCCCCTTTTGTTTGCACTTACTTGTAGCTAAACTAACTACATTTTTAAAGCATCTTATCCAACCCTGAGCTATTTCCCCTTGTGAAGTAAATCAAGGGTTTGCTTCATATAAAATTTCCATTTGGTTGCAAAAATGTGGTGTTAGTTTGTTCTTTTTTTTTTTTAAGCCTAGTCAGTAAGGTTCTGGGGCCAACCAAAACATAAGACTTAAGCAGCACACTGGAGCTTTTCCTCGCCAGGTGACCTAACCAACACTCCTGCTGCCATGTATACTTTATAACAGACTAACAGGCTGATGGCTAGACCGGTTTCACACAAACATAAAGCCAGAACTTTTCAGGATTTCACTGTTTGAAAGTTTCGTCCGATTAATTCGGCCCTGATTTAAAGAAGGACGGATCTGTATGAGGGCTAGACCTGTACGCAGAGTAAAGGGAACCAAACAAACCGAAATAGCGAAATACGAACCAGCAGAATGGGACGACTGGGAGTTCTGGGGCCGTGTGTGCAGAAAAGTGAAGGAAGAGGAGGAAGAAAAGGAGGAGGGAGAAGTCAAGGGAGAGAGAAATGCTTAAAGGAGGACACTGTCATAGCAGTTAGAAATGTCTGCCAATCAAGCCAGCCGTAACAGCAGCCATCTTGCCAAGATCTGACTCCCACATAAGGCGCACACACACAGTCTGGCTTTAGTCAACAACCAAAGAGACTCTGAGGCATCCAATTAACTCACAAAAAGTAACTTTTTGGCCAAGGCTGGTGTGAGGCGTGGAGATCACCTCTGGAGGACTGAGCTCCCAGTGTGATAAGGAAATGAAGCAGAGTGGGCACCACACACAATCATCTTCATTTCGCCCACATCCTGTCAGTTCTCCCCTCACAAGCGTTCAGGCCCGAGTCAAAACAAAAGCCTAATCTTCTCCCTTTGTGGCCAATTTATAGCAATGCCCATATCTCTGTTTCGCCGTAATTACGTCCCACTTGAGCAATTTCTTTCCAATCATTTTCTACTGTCGCAGAGATAAATGAGTTTTGGCCGGGGATAATCTCCAGCTCTGCCCGGCGGTTAGTTAGCGTTTGGACGCTGTTTAGCCGCGACACCACGGCCAAGTCTCAGGGCCGGTGCGGCGAGTGCGCATGCGCACCTGGGTCCTCCGAGCCGTCTTTCAGTACAAACTTCAGCTCACACAAAGTAGCCTACACTCGGTCCGTCCTCCGCCGGGAACACGGCAGGACGTGGACCTGACCGCCTCCCTTTCTCACACGCACAGTAACGCGCTGGACGCCGCCCGAGGAGCATTCCCAGCCCCTGTGAGAGCGCGTGCCGGCCCGAATGGCGGTGCTAACCCGAGCTCGGGTGGGTTTTCGTGCTGGACCACCGAGAGATTTCCGCTAGTCTCGTGCCTCACACACAACAAACCCTTCAGTCACGCATGAGCGCGCACTTTCTCTCTTCCTCTCCCCGTGTGTGTGTGTGTGTGTGTGTGTGAGTGTGTGAGAGAGAGAGAGAGAGACTGGCCCCCAGTGCGGGACAGGAGCCGAGACTGAACAGGAGGCCGACATGTCGAGGCCAATCGGTTTTCACCGGCTGTGTCTCATTAAAGATTGAGCGCGTGAGTGAGTGAAGGCGCTCCACACCATTCTGAAAGGACGCGTGAACGCGCAGACACTCGCACAAAACAACCAGCACGCGACCTCCACGGAACTGCCCCCTCTTACACCCTGATACCCCACATCACCCATGACAGTGTCCATCCCACATCTCCCAAGGAGGACGTGTCGTGTGTGAGTGAGGGGCTTTAATTCTCCCAACTGCCCTGTTATGGGATACAAGTCACCCTGCTGTACACCACACACACACACACACACACACACGGCCCCACTAATCGGTTTAAAACTGAAGGAAAATGTCGGTATTTATTTTCCGAGCAACGCGAACCCCCCTGGAGATAACTTCTCCCCTCAGTCGGGGTAAGTAAGAGAGGCTGTTGTAGGGAGGGGGGACATAAAGGGAGGAAAAGCCCCTTCAGACAACATATGGCCGCAAGAAGTGTGTGCTGTAACTGCCTGCTGGAGAGGCGAGCATTCCCACAGCAATATCCTCAACAAGCACTGCCCTCTCCCTCACACACACACACACACACACACACACACACACACACTTCACCTTCGGGAGTTTCCTTTTCATCTCTCTCATTTTCTCATGCACTGACTAATACATGCTGGTGCTATTCCGTTTCAAGCCACGCACGCGCCTGTGTGTGTGTGTGTGTGTGTGTGTGTGTGTGTGTACTGTGTACAAAAACAGCCCCTCGACACATCTGCACCCAAAACAACCCCAAACACAACACAAGGTCGCGGTTTTAAGCCGTTTCACAGCGCGGTGTAAAACACTGCGGCTTCAGCAGTGCCCGGAGACGGGAACGCGCCACACCGGGGGACCAAGGGGACGAGTTGCATGCCTTTCTCTCAGCACTTCAGGCACTGTGACCAACACTGCGCTCGCGCTCAGCTCCCCGTGCCTGCATGCACAGCGGCCGAGCCTTAAAACCACCAGGAGCAACTTCTTCCTTCGGCTTCTTCAACAGCAGCTGCTGCCGCATTAGAAAACTTTCAGAGCTCATCAGGACATGTGTGGACTCCGAAAGCTACAATTAACTACACATCATCAACGAGGGCAATGCAGGCAAAGCCAGCCAGCCAGCCAGCCAGCGCGCGCGCACGCGGGCGGGCACGCACACGCACACGCACATCCACCGAGAGAAGAGCCTCCGACTAACCAAAACTCTCCCCACCAAAGCACCTCCACTCCGAGGCGTCCTCGATCCCGCGTTCCACACTCCTCCACCCCTTTAGGAGGAAAACCAAAAACAAAAGGATATAAGACCATAGAAACACCGTGGTGAACTTACTTTCTTTCAAGTGATCCTCGGAGTACACATCCCCGCCATAGCTAGAAAAATTCCCCTCCAAAGCTCGAGCGCGTATCCGCTGTGGTGAGCGCGTGCTAGCTCGGCTCCCCGCCGTAATGAACGGGCTGGAATGCGGCTCTGGCTGGCGGAAAGGGGGCAGAGCCTCGATCCTGGCCGCGCGCCTGCGCACTGACGCGCGCGCCCGCTAGAGAGCGCTGCAAAGACGCAGCTAAAGCAGAGCTTCCCAAACCTGGTCCTGGAGTGCCCCCGTTCTGCACTTGGGTTGGTGGGGTTTTTTTTTTTTTGTTTGTTTTGTTTTTTTGCTTTTCCGTCATCTGACACGACTAATCAGATCATTAGACGAGTCGCAATGTAGACGTAGCAACGCAGAGCACATAAGTTGTGCAGTGCTTGGTTGGAGTTGGAGTTAGGAGCTACAAAACTACACCACAGGTTCCCTATCCTGATCTTCCATACATACATGCATACATGCACACATATCAGTCATGTCCCTGCTCTAACTCATGTATCTGTCTCACTCAGTAACTTTCAGTGACAGCTTTATCCTGATCAGGGCAGGGCTGGGTTCGAAGTCTATGTGCCAGGGACACTCAGCGTGAGGCAGGAATACATCCTGGATGGGATGCCAGTCAGAAGTCAGAAGTCACACACGCACAGTCCCATCCTGGGCAATTGATCATATCTAATCCTCCCACTGGCATGTTATTGGGAAGTGGGAGGAAACCCATGCAGAGACAGGTGAACGTGCAGAAAGTCCACACAGACGGTAACCCAAAATCAAGGCTTGAACCAGTGACCCTGGAGCAGTGAGGCGGCAACATTACCAGCTGTACCACTGTGCTGCCCGTGATGCAGCAAATCAGCTAATTAACAGCCCTTCCTGAGTTAGAGTTGGAGTGTTGGAGCAGTGGAACCACGAAAATGTGCAAGACAGGGTATTCCAGGACCAGGGTTTGTGTGGTGTGGTATAATGTCTAAAATTGTTCTGAACGGACCTAAAAATGGAATGGAAATGACAACTTTCCTTGGCACACAGCACAATAGACCTGTCCAGCTTACGCTTCTGGCTCCTATCTCGCATCCGCAGGCCCCCTCCTTTATCATTACATAGACCACACTATGGCAGCTGAGAGCAAAAAGTATGCAGCATTTTCAAAGTTTCTAGTACATCCTCCAGGTATTTATAGTACACAACATTTTGTTGGGGTGGCACAGTGCCCCAGCAGGTAGTGTTGCTGGCTCTCAACTCCAGGACTCCAAGTTCAACCCCGAGCTCGAGTTACTGTCTCTGTGCATGTTCTCTCTATGCCCCTGTGGGCTTCATTCAGGTTCTCAGGTTTCTTCCAACCAGTAGACAAATTAGCAGCGTGAATGAGTGTGTGCATCATGCCCTGGAATCCCATCCAGGGTGTATTTCTGCCTCACTCCCATTGTTAATGCAGTAGACTCGACATCCCCTGCAACCCTGACCAGGATCAAGTGAAAGTGAATACATTTTGTTGAATTTTCTAAGTGTGAACACACTCCTGCACCACTGTGGTGTATTGCTCCTATGGTAATCAGTGTAGCTTTTTTAAACCAACTGCATATGGAAAGTGGCACATCAACAGTCACACATAGGCAAAGCACAGTTTCATCATTCAAGCATATATTCTTTTTTTTTTTTTTCTTTGCCAGCAGCAGTACACAGCAAAATCCATGTACAAAATACACTCATGCAACACTTTTGAATTGTTTTGAAATCTAAGGGTGTCGCAGAAAGTCTCACCTGTCCAAGATAAATCAAGTTCCACAGGTACACTGTGACACCCTCAGAGCTCCTACGTAGAACTGTACAAGAGAAGGTTTCCCTTTTTAGAGATTGCTATAAGAAATGGAAATAATCGTTTTAATTTTTTTATTTTGCACTTCTGGTCTCTGTAGCATGCAACCCATTCTCATATATATATCCTGAAATGTTTTTGTTTTTCCTAGAGCAATTTGCCAAGGTTAACATTTAGTGATTTTTGTTTTTTGTTTTTTTTTTAAAAATGACACATCATACTTTTATCTGTAAACAGTTACAGTATTGTGGAAGATCCACAAGACAAGTTAATCCCTGTTCTCACTTACATTACAGCAAATAATGTAGTTGTTCCCCAGTCAGCCTCTCTCTTTTTTTTTCTCTCTCTCTAAGTTAATAAGAAAAAAATGCAGCTTGTCACATAACTGAGAAACAGCAAAGCTCTCTGTGCTGAAGACTTTCCTGTGAAAGAGCACTTAAAGGAGCAGCTGTACCTCTGACTGTTACAAGCCACTGACGCTGGAGACCAAAAATGCTAAATGAACGTTTCCTCACAAATCACAAAAATTCATCAGATCAACAATTACACACATTTTATAACCTGTTCATGTGGCCTGTCCACCAAAGAGTCCTTTTTTTGTTAGCCGGTACTACAGGAACAATAACATATTAGCTGGAGGACGTTAATATTGTCCTGTGAATTGTCCTGCAACCAGCACTACTGTCAGAGCTGCTGTTGTAGAAGATGAATTCACACCTTTTGACCAATCAGATTTGAGAATCCTGCAGCGCTGTGATACAAATGATAATAAACTATGATATTTAGTGCTAAAGATTCAATACTCAGTGTCAGTCACTAGCAGAATTAGAAACACTATCTATTTTTGACAAATTAGGTGCATTGAGACACATGAAAGCGTCTTGCTTCTGTCCAACCTGTCGGAGACCACAGCGATTCTGCTGGAGTAAAAATGAACAGCCTAATCTTGCAAATGCTGTTGGGCTAATTAAACGTTCCTTATTTTCACCTCAGTATTCACATGCATGTCTGAACTGTGGATAATTACTCTTGCATTAGTAATGCATCAAAGTTTACAAAACCCAGTGTGCTTGGCCTGTTATGATGGAGTGAAAACTACTGTCTCAAAGTAAAGGAATATTACAGCTTACAGCATTTTAAGTGCATCGTAAGATGGAGTTATATGCTATTGGTTTTTATGCTATCAAATTTGTGGAGCCAAGGACATGTGCTTCTGGGTATGAAAAAAAAATCTACTGGTATGCTCTGTCATGGCGATCACGGTCTAAGCATTAGAATTCAGAAATGAATGTGGCATGTTCCTCTGCATCAAAGCCACCTCTCTATTATGAAGCACGCAAGGCAGAAAAGAGAATTTTTCAACACAGGCTTTTGCGCACTTTGTGTGAGTGAACACTCATGCACTATTAATGCAAAGAGGTTTGGGAACAGAACAAACACCCCCTTATGCCAGAGAGGGAATGAGAGCTGAGTGATCGTCTGGGGGCTGCGGAGATATCCCCTTCTGCTGCAACATGGCACCCTTGGCAACACCCACAAGCCCCTGCTCTCCCATATTTAAATGCTTCCGCTATTATCCCTGTCTAAGGCTAGTGATCAATGTAGCTAAAGCAGAAGGTTATTTGTAACTTATCTACCACCCAACACCATCTACCCTTCACTGTCATCTACAGTGTCATATGGACTGCAATAATTTCTGTGTGTTGATAATGCTGTAGTATGGCCCTGGAATCACTGATGGCTGGTAGAGATTAAGGAAAATAATATATTCTTAGAAGCATCGCAATTCTTCTACAGATTCTACATCAGTGCAGACAAAACATCATAATCAGGCTTTAACATACTACAGGTTCATAATGCTCATCTACACATTCATTCGGATCGAATCATTTAATTTATAACATCATTTGGGTAAAATCCCTAATGACTTCTTAGATATGTTCACTGAATAGAATATGACATAAGGAATTTCTAAATGCATTTTGAGATTACACTAAAAAAGGCTAATAGTAACATGTTTTAATTACACATAATATATGCATTTTGAAGCATTTTTTTTTATTATTCCTATGGCCCAAATTATAGAAGCAGTGATTTGTTTCTTCTACTATAACCAAAGTAATGTTATAATATTCATTTATCTTGAAAAATACTATTTTCATGATGCATGTAAATGGGAAAATTATTGTGGTCATACAGTAGGCAAACACTAGAACAAATTCCACTGTTGAAATATTAATATGATTCTCATAATATTTTCCACAGTAAGCAGTCCAAATGTTTAAAACACCAGTATAAGGGTACAGAAACATGAAAACATTTCAGCTAAAAACTTGCCTTGCCTAATATTGGATGGAGCATAATTTTCTAATTTTGAAAACAAACAATGTACACTAAAACACTGTGTGTCCCTGAACTGAAATCAAATATGTAGATTCTCATACTGCTGTACATAGCCAATTTAATTAATACCATATCACTATCATTAATTAATACCATATCACATTAACTGTTGAAAAACACACACAATTAGTAACTGAAATCACTGAACATCAAAAGCTACGTTTTCATGTAGGAGCTGTTTACTCCGAGGGATGTGCAGCTATCCAATATGATACCTAGCAGATGTGAACTGACTGTCCTACACACACAGTGCATTCAGAAAGTATTCAGACCCCTTTCAATTTTTCACCATTTGTAATGTTGCAGCTTTATGCTAAAATCAA
>JAQMCW010000035.1:13018468-13031956 GCA_030068335.1 Chrysichthys cranchii | reverse complement strand
ATCACCATCCATGAGTTCAACTGACAAACAAAAAAATTCTTACCTTATCACTCCTAAACACTTTTTGCATAATAATTTGGAACGCAGTGTATATCAAGAAATGAAGGGTGAAATTCTGATTAAGTCTTACCATTCTAATCCTTTCAGAGGAGAACTGAATTTGCTTTACTGTATATAGGTAGGTTACCCATATTAAATAGTTTTGGCTAGAGATAGTTAGTTTTAAATTGTAAAAAAAAAAAAAAAATTTTTATTGTATTTGAGTATTCTTTGAAAAAAAAAGCATAGGTAAGAAAATAAATTTGTATTTAAAACATCTTTTTGTTTAACGCTGTAGAAAGCAAAACTTTGTGCTCATAAGAACCTTGTGACAGGAAATTATATAAATAAGGAAGACCTCTGGAGACCCTCGTGACTGTCTGTCTCTCAGAAATAAAGATAAAAAGACAAAAGTATATATAGATATATATATATATATATATATATATATTACACGCTTAGCTAAAGTTTCCTGTTATGTGGTATGACTGACAGCCCCCCCCACACACACACACACAATATAGCCTTTTAAATACTCAGTAATTTGACAAGAACAATAATTAAATTTGACTCCCTAGAATCAAATTATTCTGTTTAATAAGATCCAGTTTGGAAAAATGATATTTTATTAGCTTTAGGTCAGACAACAATAATGCCATGTGCTTGTGTAGTTTGTACATTCAAGGGTAAAAGTGTTGGTGTTTCTGTTGTCAAGATCTTTTTTATTCTGACAAGTCAAGCAATTTATCATTCCAAAAAAAATCAGCTTAAAAATTATTATTATTATTATTATTATTATTATTATTATTATATATTACTATTAATATTATTATATATCAACAAAAAGTTTAATCACTTTAAACACATATGGTTTAAAGTATAATTAAAGCAATTACATGCTATTTAAGCAAGACAGTGCAGGTGTAGTCACATCAAGCATTTTTCAGATTTTCAGAATAAACTGCATCTATAGTCATAAACTACTGTAGAAGTCTACAATATCAAAAAATGGTTATCACATTGTCTTCATCTTCAATTAAGCAACTTTGAAGAAGGCTTAAGCTCCAGCCATTCTGCACATTCACATCACACCTTACAAATGATCCCTAAAAAAGGTCATAATCTGATGTATATAATACTGTCAAAAAAAGTCTTTGAGCCCCTAAAGTTTATCCAGATTTTGGGTTAGATGTTTCATTTATGACTTCTGCATTACTGAGGTTGTAAATACAAATTCTGGACTTTCTTTACTTTTCAAACAAAAAATTAGATGGTCGAGAAAAATGTTGGTATGTCAGTAAAGAAAGTAGCATATTATATTACCTGCAAAATCAGAAGCAAGTGGACCAAAGTCTTCAGAAGTGCAGTGGCAGATTCTCCCAAGATATTCAGGCAGATTCAGCAGATAACGATCTCATAAAACTGCACAAAACGTAACTGAGACTACTGAAACTGTTTTATTTTTTAAATAAAGGGTTGGCTTTTATTGATTTTATTACCGTTTACTGCTCGTTGTCGTATTTTTTATGTTTTATGTTTAAAGCATTAAAATGTAATCCTTTTTCTAGGCATCTTTGCAATTTCTTTTAAACATACCTAAGACTTTTGCCTAAGACAGTTAATGTAGTGTGTTAAAATATACAGTACATGGCAAATGCTTTTATTAACTGTATACAATTACTAGAGTGGAAACACATTACATTGCATTTATTAAAAAAAAAACATTTTGCACAAAATTACAGTTTTCCATATTTAAATGATCTGCATTCATGAAATTTGACATGTTCATTCCTATCCCTAAGTAGAGGAACATTACGGAGAAATTTCCCAAAATGTTATTAACTGTAGGATTTCTGTTCGAATTTTTATCCTGGTGTTTTCTTGGTTAAACGACAAACCAACGATTTTCCAACACAGTGCTCTGTAAAAGCCTCTTGAGAGCATCTCACGGTGACATAATTTAATTCTAACATCATCCAAAGATAAGATTTTCGGTTTGATTAAGTATGCAAATTTAGGCAGCTTTAATTAGACGAAGGCTCATTTGTATAAAGAAATGATTTTTTTTAAGTTCCAATACAAAAATACTTGTAAGAATATCAGCAATCAACTGGCAAAGATGATTAAATATTATTATGAAAAAAAGGACCCTATTCAGCTTTAGTGTCTTACCTTAGTTACTGAACAAGTTCATATTTATTAACAATAATAACCAGATTTTTTATTATTATTATTATTATTATTATTATTATTATTATTATTATTATTATTATTCATGATCTTGCTGTAATTTTTTCCCCCAAATTAGTCCTGGCTCATTTCCATCCACTGGTCTGTTCTCTTCTATTGCATGGCAGCTACCAATCCAAGATACTAAGGACGAACAAGTGCTTCCTCTGGGACATCACAGTTTTGCAAACTGCTCCTCATGCCGTGTCCTTAGGTGAACACGCGTGATTGTCCAGGGTCATTCTAACTGATAGGGGAGACAGTAATGCCATCCTTCCCATCCAGAGAGCACGGCCAGGTACGAGCTCTTGGACTCAAATGGCTATGACAATGTCAGGATTCAAACATGCAAGCATTTTCCTAAATATAACGCTTTATCATTTTGACACGAGTGGGGAATTCAGAAATTCGCACTCAGGAAAAAAAAAAAGGCACAATTCCCATGAAGATGAATCCAAAACAGAACACCGCTCTCATAATTTTCATTCTCACAACACCAACTAAAATGTCTGCAATCAAAAAACAAACTGCTGTCAGTTCTTCCTAAGGACTTAATGTTTTCTCAAGACACGATCAATCCTGGGATTTTTTTTAATACAGCGTTTTTGTGTGTGTGTGTGTGTGTGTGTGTGTGTGTGTGTGTGTGTTTTATAGCCTCAAACAGGCTTCAAATCAAACTGAAGCATCCAGTTTAAAGAGTGTACTTCTCTCAGATAGCTAATAAAAAGAAGGATTTTAATCTCAGACCTACTGTTTTCTCAGGACCGGTGATCAATCTGAGTGCTGTCTATGATCGGTTCTCTTCGGAATTCAATTGCTTCAGGGTGAACCTCTGTGTCCGTGAAGGTCAGCGTTCCCGCTTAATTCAAGATAGTTTAGCCTCTTCGGATTCTGCGTAGAAGACTGCTATGGTTTTAATAATAGCCAAAGAGAATCAAAGAGTCCTTGTGATCTGTTAGAAGGCGCTGAGACACCCAGTCGTTTAATGTCTTAGTAAAAGCAAAAATACTAAGCAATTGGAATAACAGTGTGACACTTTTAGCTCTGCATCACCCTCACTCTCTCGCTCTCTCTAAAGCCTCTCCTCTCTTGGGTTTTTATAGTTTTCTCTATAACCTTGATGACAGCTTTCTTTGAGATCTTGCCTCTTTTCTTCGCCAGCGTTAGCAAAGAGTGCATTTCCACTTCGCACTTATATATACGCATGGGCGATTTTCCTGTTTATTTAATTGCATGGTAGTGTGGGGGCTTCAGATAGAGCTTCAAAAAAAAAAAAAATACTCTAGTGCTTTTACGTTTTCTTCCCCCCCCCCCCCCCCATCCCACCCACCACCACCACTCTTCTAATGTTCTGGCTCTCCTTTGGTTGGTGTGATCCTTTATAGGATGGGGTGGGTTCTGTTTTCATATCAGATGGCAGCACAGGTCCAGGGTGACTATCAATGTCACAAATAGCCTAAGCCACGTCAAGTGGTACTTAGAAAACAAGATGTGTACCTGAAATGTTTATACAACCTCTGCACACACACACACACACACACACACACACACTGATTGGAATATAGTCACCCTGCCTGTAGGCACATGCCTCACAGCACTAAGCTGTGAGCTGGCACACTCATTACTGACATTCTCCCACACCTGCCTGTTTCTCAGTATGAGCACATGCATGTGTAGCAACACACACCATCCACAGACAATACAGCTTCAGGTAAAAAAGCACCAATTAAACCTGGCTGAATTGAATTTATTTGGGGTGTTGCTTGTTTTTTTGCGTAGATAACCAACATGAGTTGATGGTTAATGCTGCAAAAAACAAACAACAACAACAACAACAACAACAACAAAAAACCCAATGACAAAAAAAAAAAAAAAAAACAGTGGTGAAAACACACACACACACACACACCTGTAGCCACGCTTGGTTATTTATCACCTGCCTTTTTTTGTGTGTGCTGTCTCTCAACTCGCTCACTTCTTTTATCTTTCCCTCACTGCTTTCTCCTTTTCACTCTTTCTCCCGCACTCACTCGCTGTGTCTCCCTCTCTCCAGGCTTATCTGATAGAGGGATGTAACGATAAGTCCTCCACTTCAGAGCTTTGCTTTCCCTCAGGCAGAAAGTGTTATCTGTAGTCTGCATGGTGAGAGCAAGAGCGAGAGAGAGAGAGAGAGAGAGAGAGAGAGAGAGAGAGAGAGAGAATTGTCCTTTTCATCAAGGGCCAATTCCACTGGCAGCAGCTCACCAGGCGTAGCGCTGCAGCCACTGTAAGCCTCTCCTTCATGTTGAAATTCATGTAACAGCACTTGTGAATTTCAGGACTTTCTCATGGGTTTACTCGGGAGATTTTGTATGAAGTCTGTGTACGACTCTGTGGACGCCCTGCACCTTCTCCATATCCTGATTAGCGTGGGCTGTGATCTATTTAAGTTGTGTCCTCACTACTCACCTCCTCTTCACATACTCATCAAGTACCTGCATCATGTTGCCATCACTGGTGCATTCAGACCAGCTGTATCCAGGGAACCGGTTTCGACATTCAGCCTCTGTATTGGAATCCTTTGATGTTGTCAAGGGTGGGTTTATTAAGAGAAGAACTGAATGGTCACGACTGTAAAACCAACACCACACACACACACACACACTGAAAGAGAAAGACACAGGCTGAGAGGCTCTAGGCATCAGCATGCGGCACATGCATTTCCGCAGCACTTTCAAATCACTGTTCGACACTCTCTCCCACAATCACACACGCGCGCAGCTGCGGTAATTTTCTGCAATGGGAGATCAATAAAGCACATCGAGGAAAACGAGATCCCATTTTTTGACCCGTTACCTTCCAGCTGTCTTCGCCAATCAGACGCACCGCCGTTACCATGACGACGGCTCGCGAAGGCCACCTCTCCGAGCCGCATGAAAGACCTGCGCATTTACATTTATTTCCAGTGCCTGAGAAAATCTTCGTAAATCAGTCGAAACATTAACTAAGCATCATTAACCATCATGTGTTAATGTAGCTTAATTAGTTACAGTGCGGCCCGGAAGTAATTGGCCGCACGGTTCTTGTTGATTTTGGCTCCGTCCAGCACACACACACAGGCACACACACGCACCGGATAATGAAATCAAACTTCAGCGATGATCTTTAAAGTGTCAGAAAAGTGGCTCAAGCATATTAATTATGTCACTGCGCACTCACATAGCCTACAGACAGTGCTGTTTAGATCAAATGGATTTCCTGGTGCTCGTGCTGAGCGTTAAGAGATATAATGGACGTGTCTGAGCTACTGTGAAAATGCCAAGATCACGCAGACAAACGAGGAAGGAGTCATAACTGAGATGTAAATGTTCATCACACAGGTCTGGGTTTGTATGATCAAAATCAATAGCAGCTTCTGGAAGAAAGGGCTGAAGAGAAGTGCCAAAGTTACAGTAACTTTGAAAGTAACTGAAACAAGTACAGGCTAATCATTAAATTAGAAAAAACAAAACAAAAACAAAAGTGTTTTCAGTCAAACGATGTACAGCCTTGACACGTCACCCAAACACATCTGTGTTAATTCTGCTAATAGGCTGTACAGAGCCTTGTTTTGGCTTTATTGAGCTGGATTTGTGGTCAGGACTGTGCTCGCAGGCTGTGAAGGTGCCACGGCTTCCTCTCTATTTCACTTGGGAGAAGATGGAGGTGCCGCATAAGGGGTCTGAAGGGCCAATTCCTCCCATTTATGATGGGGAGAGATTCAATCCGCCATCCCAAAGCACGGCTTATTGGGGTCAAAAAACCGGCTCGGAGAAACTCTCACCGGCGAACGCAGGCACAAAGAGGGATGGTGGTTAAGATTTAGGAAGGTAGAGAGAAAGCAGCGTTTAATGAAAAAGAAAAAGGGAGAAAAAAAAAAGAATCGGTGACTGTGAGAGAGCTGCACTTTCGAGGCTAAAGGTTATCGCACTTCCTCTGAACCCCACTCCTGACGACGCACGCGCGCCGCTGTTACCATGGCAACATCCGCCGCACAATGACGAGAGGTGTCGAGGCTTGTAGGAGCTACCTGAACATTCTTACACAGGAGAACATTCCTTAGACAGAGCAGAGATGCTCAACTCAGAAATAGAAAAGAGAGAGAGAGAGAGAGAGAGAGAGAGAGAGAGAGAGAAAGAGAAAGCAACCAAGTGAGACCAAGAGAGTGTATTTGAGAGGGACAGAATGACAGAGCGAGAGACAGTGTAAGATGATGGTGTGTTCAAGGTTACTGCGGAACAGACCTTTGTGTGTTCATTAAGGATTCCAGAAGATAATTGGCTTTGGAGATGAGCTGTAAAGAGCGAGGGAGTGAGAGAAAGAAAGAAAGAGAGAGAGAGAGGGAGAGGAGAAAAGTGCACAGCATGATCATACAAAACACCGCATGTGCGTGTTATCCCTCTTGTTTGAGGAAAATAATAGTAGTTGTCATATACATCACGTATGGTAATACAGGCATTAGGTATCGGCCATGATATGCAGCCTGAATGTGTGTGTGTGTGTGTGTGTGAGAGAGAGACAGAGAGAGTCAGTAAAATTGCAGGACAGAAGCTGAACACTGGCAGTAGAGTGACTGGTGTTGCAGATGTTTTATTGTGCGAGATGTGCCACTGTCAAGACAAGTATATCCCAGCAAATCAACATCTCTGCAAACACGCACGCTCACACGTCAAGATAATATCCCCCTCAGTCCACAGCGGAAGAGGGAATTCTGTCACTCAAGCTCACCCACTCACTCACTCTCTCTCTCTTTCTCACACACACACACACACACACACACACACACACACACACGAACATATATTTTAATATATATACACACATAAACAAAGGAAATTGTTTGCAGGAATGCACACACTCCTCTCTCATACGTGCATATTAAAAACTATACTGTTGGGTTCAAGTGGTGAGTTATGCTGCCGCTCTTCTCCACATCCTCATGCCCATAGTCTTCATCCCCTTCATCTTCATGATCCATGGTTGACCATTATGTTCTGTACAGGAGAAAGAGAAAAACAGCCAGCTGTTCACATTTATCACTTGCTCTCAATGCCTTCTTTACCATACCCTTCTCTCGGAGCGCTTCTCTTAAAACAGTTATTGGATTCTCACACGAGGAATTCAAACCCCCCCCAGACAGATACACACACACACACGCACACACACACACACACACACACACACACGCACACACACACACACACACACAATTTTACGCTTTAAAACATAGTAAACCACAGCGCTGTTAAATTCTTGATTCCGACAGGTCAGGTGGTGTTCATTTTCTATAATGGCGTGGCTCCGTAGTGACAGCCACAGGGCAAATCACAGGTTTATACTAATGCACTGGTTTTAATGCTATCGTTTCTATAGTAACAGCTAATTCAGATGGACTTCTACGGTGAATGCTCCACATGAAGTCTAATGATAAATGGATTTAAAACTGTGCTGCTTTTTTTTGACAGTGAAAAAGCCCTTATAATTGTTTATGACACGTTTCTCCATAAGGAGACGTTTCTTTAACATGTTAGGAAAGAATCTCGAGGGTCAGCGCTTTATAAGGTAAGGCTGATCCTATATATTTTCTGAGTTTGAGAGGAAAAAAACAGAGAGAGAGAGACCAGTGTGGGCTATGTGTTGATTATTTCCCTAGATCAGATTCTCTCCAAATGTTTTATTATTTGCTTAATAAACACAGTCTTTGTGTAAGGTGTGTAGTGTATCAACAAGGCTATTAAGTGCTATCCTATAAAAATAATTTTTCCGACACTAGAGGATGTGGAGGCAACATGATGACAGTGAGCTGAGAGGTGCAGTTATAGCCCCAGGGTATCAGGGTTTGATCTTCGTGTTACAGTCTGTGCTGAGTTTGGCAAGTTCTCCTCATCTTCTCTCCTCCGGGTTCTCCGGTTTCTAAACATGCCAGTAGGTGATCTGGCTCCACTAAATTGCCAAAAAAAACGTGTGAATGAGTGTGTGAATGTGCATGTGTGTGTGTTGCCTTGCAGAGGTCTAGCATCTCACAGCCAGAGACAGGCTCCGGATCCCTCACCACCTTGATCACTATAAAGCTGTTACTAATGATAGATAAATCTATGAATGAACAGATGACATGGATCCTTTGTTGTTGTTGTTTTTTTTTAAACAATGTGGCCAAAAGTATGTGGACACCTGACCAACACATTACACCCCTATTCCATTTCAAACAATGGGCTTTAACATAATAGAGTTGTTACATTTGCCTTTATAATAACTCTCACTCTTTTAGGAAAGATTTCCATTAGAGTTTGGAGCATGGCTGTGGGGATTCAGCCAAATAAGCCTTAGTGAATTCAGGCACTGATGTCGGAGGCCCGGTGCACAGTTAGAGCTCAAGTTCATCCCAAAAGTCTTTAGAGGGATTCAAGTCAGGGAGGGTTCTGTGCAGGACACTGGAGTTCGTCCACACCATCCTTGGCAAACCATATCTTCATGGAGCTCGCGTTGCACACATGGGCACTGTCATGGAACAGGACGAGGACCCTAATGCTACAGCATACAAAGACATTCTAGACAACCGTGTACCTCCAACTTGGTGGTAACAATTTGGAGAAAACCCACATATGGGTTTGGTGGTCAAGATGGTCGCATACTTTTTTGCCAAATAATGTATGACCAGATGCCTGATTTCTTTAGAGCCAATCTGTTACTTACCAAACAGAGATCACAGTGAGTTTATAAGAACAAACAAACAAAAAAAGAAGGAAATAGTTTCTCTTAATGGGGTTAGTTAAAGCACCATGGAAAGCTGCATCCAGGATTGACTCCACCTCTCCTGCTAAGAGCAAATAATAGAAGTCACAAGGTAATTTGTACTTGTTGGCAAGAAACTTGCCTCTGAATTGAATTTGGTTCCCAACTAACAAACAAACAGCTACATAATTGACCGATTAAATACACATTTCGTTCCCTATTTTCTCTCTAATTTGGTCACCTGCCAGCTCTCCTTTATAATATTACAGCTAGCAACTGGGGAAGGTGAAGGTGCTTCCTCCCAGACACATGAAATCAGCCAACGCATGAGGAGCCTCATTTTACACTGCTCCTCATGCTTAGTCACAGGGTAGCGTAACAGACTCTGTGCTATCAAGATTCTTTAGTATAGAGGAGCTCACCGACGATCATGAATGGCTAGGGTCGCTGTGCTGGAAAGGGAACAGAGAGTACGCTAACCCTCTCAGCCAGTAAGCACAACCACTTTTACTCCCTTGGCAAAATAGGATGAATGCTTTTCTATTGCACCGCATCCCACGCTACATGCAACCCAGACAAACATGGGGAAAACATGCAAAACTCCATACGAACAGAACACTGAGCTCAGGCTCGAACCAGGGACCCTGAAGCTGCAAGACGGTAATGCTACACAATGCTGCTCAGCATCAAGCTTATGCAATATAAACTTAACTTTCATGCTTACAGTTTGTACACGGGCTAATTCTGCAAGAATCTCGCGCCAACTTTTCACAGCGTCATCTGTTTTCATTAGAGCTACTCCTTAGCTGTGGAGAAGTTTGGAATGGTTCCAGACTAAGGTACCTTATCAGGGAAAATGGCTAGAAGGAAGAGGGAAGGAAAGATGCACTCTTGATGAAAGGTATACTAATGGGAATTGGTGCTTTATCACATTTAGTGTGATAACCACAATGTGATTTCTTTGAAAGGGTGGAAAAAACAGTGACTTCATCTCATCCCGCTGCCTGAGAGGAGTGTGTGTGTGTCTCTGTGTGTTACTTATTTCCTGTCTGGAGGCTCTCTGCAGTAGCTACGGAGATGTCGAAGGCACGTTATCAGTAAGCAGAGCTGTGCGGGTATGTCATCCGTTCAGTGGGAGGGGTAATAATGCTGTGTTATAGCGACACTGATCAAGCACTCCAATGGAGCGAGTGTGAGTGCGTGTGTGTGAGTGCGTGTGTGTGTGTGTGTGTGTGTGTGTGTGTGTGTGTGTTTGTCAGGAGGAGACAAAGTGAAAGACTGCATGCACACTGTGAAAAAGACAGAAAATGCAAGCAGGTGTGTACATTTTATTGTCTTCCTCATATCAGTGCTACTTTACCAGCCACCACCTCTGTGTAAGATTATTGTAAAACGCTCTCCCTCTGCCATCTTTCACCTGCTCCCCGAAGCCCTTATTCCTTCTGTTCTTCTCAGTGGTGTGTCCAGGTACTTAGATATTTAAGTGACAGCACCACATAAGTGTGCACAGGACAAAGCTACGTTTGCGGAATGTCTGATTTGTTCCTTAATGCAAAATTAATGACCATGTAATGACTATGCATCAGCTTCATAGTTGCCCTTTAGTTTCTACTACTTAAGAGATTTATTTAAAACACCTACAGCGCTAAAACGATCATTTCAGTCCAAATGAGCTAGATGTAATTCATTATATCTGCAGGGATTACAGGGAATACTAGACCTTTGTGTATAACCACATGACAGATGGGTTTCAGTGCAGAACCCAGAAAGAGTCATACAGTGGAAATGATCATATATAGTGCCTAAACAGGTTTTTAATTGCACCCAAAGCCATTTGCAAGGATCATTCGGGAGGAAAGATGTATCAATTTAATGCATTTAAAGCTGCAGCAATCATGTGGCTGGAAACCAGTAATGCTGCAATAAAATAGCCATGAACAACAAACAAGTTTAATGATTAAAGCATCATGTAGAAAAATAAAATAACGAACCTGACGAGGGCAAATGAAACATTTAATACAAAAGAATTTTTAATCCACAAATTCCCAACACATTTACAAACAGCGGAGTGACGCTGATTTCCTTAAATGTATGTTGATTGGCATCTATCACCCGAATATGACCAAGAACAGCAGATTTACATTTAGTGACGCTAATGAATGACAAAATGAAGACGAAATGGTGCAAGATTACCTGCTAAGCCTAATGTGGGATAAATCTTCCAGTAATGCAGCTCAGCCATTTCAGAGCATCAGCTCTCACAGACTCAGACTAACTCTCTGTCTCGGTATACAGAACAATTATTCATTCAAACATCCATTTGTCCTAAATGAACTGATTTTGAATTACTTTCTTGTGAGTCGTTAATTAAAAAAAAAAAAAAGTCTGGCTTTTACAAAATTTGAGATAAGGTTGTGTATGCATTTGAAATAAATGAGCTACTAAAACCTCGGCCAGGAGTTCTGGTTAGACGCAAACATTGTTTTCTGATACTAACTTGATTTTCATGAATACCATATTTCTTACATGAGCACATCTGTGAACATTTTCCAAATAAATCTGTTTGTATCCAGCTAGACAAACGAGGCCGAAAGTGAGTACCAGGATCAGTTCCTGACAATACCTGCAGTACCTTTTCAGAAAGCTTTAGGGTGAAGTAATTTAACCACAACATTAATATTAGATCATCATTTCACTCAGTCCAACACTGAACCTATCGGCGAGTTACGCCTGATCATTCTGCTGCTTGTTTCCCTTAAGTTTCCTCTCGAACTCTTTCTCCCTCTCTAAAGTTCAGGCTCGTGTCTTTGGGCTCCACGTGTGAGACGGTGTGCGGGCTTTATACCGCGGTGACAGCCGTTGATGTCACCGGGACTGAATGGTACAGGTCTACCAGACAGACAACTGGTCAACTAATTTGCTCCACATGTGCCCACATGTCCCAACAAGCCTGCTCATTTTTATAAAGGCCATTCCCACAATGCAAAGCAAACGGAGAATAAAAATAAAAAATAAAAAAAAAAATCACCCAGCAGTCAGAGAAGCAGAGAGGGCAAGAGTGAATGAGAGAAGATCAAAAGACAGACGGAGGCAGAATGATAAAAGAAAGATGAACAAGTGAACAATAATAAGGGACACTTCACTGGATTGACATTTCTCTTTGGTCCTGGGTTTTAAATTAAAAGAGAGCACAACAACAGGAGCATCCGGTATATAACTGCACCACGGCAGCTCCGAGTGGAAAGGCACAATGGAATACCCTTAAGACAAGGAAGGCAGAGCGACGGATGGCAGGCCAGAAGAGATAATACAGTGAGATAATGTCACAGACTGTGTGCCTCACATGGACAGACTTAACATTTCCACAGCTTATAAAGAGGATGGTTTAAACAATGCTTGTCAGCCTCACTAAATATATGAGTAAAATCACTAGGCAGGCACCCCCACACATATGCATAAAATATATGCCCAATATGCCAAGGGAAATGTCACAGACACATTACATTTCAATGTTTATGCTTCTGCTTGTCTTTTTTAGCATGGCTTCTCATTTTATTGTGCTCACTCACTTAATGACACCTCTTTCTCTTTTTCCAAGGGAAGGGGGAAAAAAGAACGCTCCACAGCCTATCACAACAACAATAATGCCTGTGTGTCTGTAACTAGTCTCTTTCTTGGCACCATTATTAGCCCAGCCTGAGCTGCAGATGGGGAGCTGGTCTCTCTTTACAAATATACAATGCTCCTTCAGTTTTTTTTTTATGATTATTATTATTATTATTTTTATTATTTTTTATTTTTTTGGAAAACTATTAACCTGGATTAAATTAGCACTTCCTCTGATGTTGGAGTCTCAGAATATGTGGGTAACTCTCCCGTGATAGATACATTGAGCCAGGACGGATAAAAGCACTCGAGTACAAATCCAGTCTTAAGTGCCAGAAAAAGTAGACCCGAGAATAAGAGCAAATGTACATATATTCAAGCCATAAGAGTACTCCTAAATGAAGAAGTATTTAGGAGCGCTTCAGACGTGTCGCAGACTATTATGAGTAATAAAAGGATCGTCTGAGTTCTGTGCTGCAATTGATTGATAATGTGGAACTCATAAAGGCGTTCCTGGTTATGAGAAATTTCTCATTTTTAATTCCAGATTTAATTAGTAATGAAAGATCGTCTGCTATAAAAAACACTGTAATAACAGCTGATTGAGGCAGAACCTTATAGGACACTAGATGTGGTCAGAGCGGGAACTGTACTTGCAGCTGTTCATTTGTGAAGCTGTTCGTATGTGAAATGTATATACAGTGGAGATCAAAATTAGAGAACAACCTACAATTTCCTAAATATCAAGGTCACTATGCAGTCCTATTTGGAAATGATCCAAACAGGGGTAAAAGAGCAGTATTTTAACCATATGTCATGAGTTACATACATTCAGAAGCACAGTATAAGAAACTTAAATGAGAG
>JAQMCW010000035.1:12975748-12987622 GCA_030068335.1 Chrysichthys cranchii | reverse complement strand
GTGTGTGTGTGTGTGTGTGTGTGTGTGTGTGTGTGTGTGTGTGTGTGTGTGTGTGTGTGTGTGCGCGTGTGCGTGCGGGAATGGGGGGGGAGGCCACTTCCTGCTTGTAGCATGGAACGACTGCTTTTAATACCAAGTCAAAGGTTTTAACCTATGCATTATATAAACTAGGCAGCGCGTTACATAAATATGATAAACCTTTTATGTAAACTCTTCAACCCCAGACTCTCATTGTTCACTCTCGCACAGGGGGCTGAAGAGAGGAATATAAGAATAAATGAAGAAGGATGGATAGAAGTGGAAACATTTCAGACTGAAAGGAGCAAGGGGAAATCTGTGAAACACATAAAAATTGAACACGTGTAGAAACGTGACTGGCGCAAGGTGTGCGAGAAAGTGAAGAGAGAGAGATTAGGCATCGTGGAAAGAGAACCTTCAAGTCACAGTACATTTAACATTTAACAGAATTTTATTGTGATGGGTTTCTCTGGGCTCTGGCTGGAGTGAGAAATTACTCAGTGCATCCATTTGTTTTCATTTTTTAATGTAGTGCTTTGGGGGGCTTTTGTTTTTACAAACTGACCTAAAGATCCAGTTTAATAAGTTCACATTAAATATGGCATCAGCCTGATATCTTGTATCTATGTGTCATAAATGTCAGCAGAAAATGCTAGAATGCATCAGAAAAGCATGAATCAGATCCAATTCTGAAAAAAGCCAACGTGCTACGATAACAAGTATGTATTTTCATGTTTGTTTCAGGCCCACCACCACCACCACCACCACCACTTTTAATTTACTTTTCTAACTGTCCACACAAATCCTACATTTAACCACTTATTTCTGAAATATTCCCCAAAAGGAATTTCCAACCAATGGCCTCGCAGTTGGAAAGACCGGCTGATGGCAAAACGTAATAGATAGCCAGCAAACGGGCCATGAGTTCCTGAACATGAACATGAACATGCAAGTAACGTTTCCATATGACAAGCAGGAAGGAAGCTATTGGAGAAAAACTACTGCAGACATTTTACCTTGCTGTGACCTTGAACCTATTTAGATCAATTCCAAAACCAAATCAGTTCATTTGCGGACTACACCGATTATCCTGTAGAAATCCCACAAACATTCAACCTGTTAGTTTTGCACTAAGATCTTGGACTGATGCCCGTCCCACCTGAAACCATAATACCTCCCCACCTAGCAGCAGAACTATACAAGTATTCGAATAAACAACACTGGAAGTAGAAGATTCGAAATACTAGAACAGTTTGGGTCTCACTGCTCCTTCAGTGAATAATCTCACTCAAATCTGGATACTCTAGACTTAAGAACTGCTACTGGAATCATAAAGACTATGATGTTCAAACTAAGTGAACATTCTTTAGTTAATCCTGATTAGCTTTAGGAGATATAACTGAAGAGTGATACTTCATAATCCCACTTTCAGGTGTTACTCAGAGGAGGATGGGTTCCCTTTTGAGTTTAGTTCCTCTCAAGGTTCTTTCTCGTGTTGTCTCAGGGAGTTTTTCCCTTGCCATTGTCACTGGATTTCTGTAAAGCTACTCTATGACAATACTGTTAAAAGTGCAATACGAATAAAATGCAATCGACGTTTTAAAAATGACTGCTGGCATATGAAAAGCAAAAGGTTGTATTGTGCCATCTCTAATCAAAACCCACATATACCCCCTTTCCACCAACAGGGAACTGGTTCCATTTTGGTTCTCGCACCAAATTTTAAGCTGTTTGGAGCATTCTGATGAATTTAAATGAAATGGTTTAGAACCGATGTACGTTCATACCCTCACCTATGGTCAAAAGCTCTGAGTAGTGACCGAAAGAAGAAGATCGCGGTTATAAGAAGCCTAAATGAGTTTCCATCACAGGGTAGTGGGGCTCTCCCTTAGAGCTATGGTGAGAAGCTCGGCCATCCGGGAGGGACTCGGAGTAGAGCCAATGCTCCTCTGCATTGAGAGGGACCAGTTGAGGTGGCTTGGGCATTTGATAAGTATGCCTCCTGAACGCCTCCCTGGTGTGGTGTTTCGGGCATGTCCAACCGGGCGGAAGACCCGGGGTTGACCCAGCCAGCGAGAACCGGGACGACCTCAGCGGGTGTGTCATTAGTTAGGAGTGGAAACAGAGCGCAGCCATGGAGAATACGATGGAAGTAAATAAATCAGACAAATATCTGCAATAACAGGACAAAAGCTTGCAGGTAGTCAATGTGATCCGCCATCTTACTACTTCTGTGTACTTCCGCGGGCGTTGAACCACGCCCCCATTGATTACGCATCCTTGAATACAAGGGTTCTGCTCAACCATTGAAATGCTGGCTGGTTCGCTAGCTGGCACCAAGGATCAAAGAACACTGAATGGAACCGGTTCAAGAACCCGTTCCCTGCTGGTAGAAAAGGGGTTATAGCTGTCCTTGCGAGAGGAGATGAGTGGTAAAGATCTTGTTTCCTAACACATTTGTTAATGAGAAATATGTTTAAAAGCAAAGATAATCAAATTACACATCACAAGGAATAAGAACAAGGTAGCGAGAACCCCTCTCCGGAGGTGAGCTTGCCCTGGATTAAAAAGGAAAGACTAATGCTGTGGCATAGCGGGGTTTTTTTTAATCAAAATGTTTTAGCAACAACATCTGTGGCTACTAGCTACCACGGTCTCCTGTCTAACGTGTTCATACAGTCAGCGTTTGGAAGTGACCATAGTATTTAACGTACTAATAAATGTGACCGTGAAATGGTGTTGCAATGCTACACTACAGCAGGCAGAAAGAGGTGGAAAGAGCGCTGCCTGTGAGGACAGGTAAACAGAGTCAGTTCCCCTGTCGTGACAGCCTTGAATATCGCCTGTAACCATGACAACCTGAGAGAAAAATTTCAATGTTGTCTTTGTTGTCCCTGATCGATTGTTGTCCACAACTTTGTTGTATTCTGAATATTTGTATGGATTTAATGTTTTTTTCCCCCCCGTTTTTGGTTTGTTTGGTTTTTTTTTTTTTTTGCGCTATTCACGCTTCTCAGCTTGATACGACGTCCAAGAGCTCACCGGTTCCTTTTTGTTCCGTTCGGATTTTGTTTTCCCCTGAGCAAAGATCCGACAATAAAGATTCGTGCGATATATTATTTAATACAGAATTAGCATACAATGGGAACAGTGCCATGAACAGTGTCCTATCCTGTCCCCCATCCTCTGCCAACCAACGTTGAAATGAAATCTAATTAATATCACTGTGAAATTTGGAATGAAAGCCCTCCTGTAATTAGTTCCACATTTAGCCTGCCTGTTTACTCTCTCAGGAAAATGCAATATCAAAACCAATCCAATGTAAATTCCAGTCGCATGATATTCATACAGTTTTGCAGTTATGGACCACTCCTTTACATTCCACCACTCAGAAGTACGACGTGGAGGGGGAAAAAAAAAATATCAAATGCTTCTGCTGCCATCTAGCGGTGAGAGAAACCTGACCGCGACACACCCAGGCCATGGACAGCCATGCAACAGGAACGCCGAGGCAATCTGATCAGGCTTTGAGCTCATCACAAAGTTTCTCCATTACAGCCGGTCATGGACGGAAATGTCTCGGCGGCGGATAATATGACCACACAAGCAGCAGCTCAGCTACAAATGTAAACATTAACCAGTATTGACAGCCCTGTCTGCGGATGAGCGAGCTAATATAATCAACCGCCGTGAATAGCCTCATTACAATCCTGCACCATTATAGCGGACAAACTCAAGGATAGCAAGAAATGTCCTGCACTCAATAACCATTACGCTCACTTAAAACACCAAGCAGAGAACGAGACCAAGCAGAGAATGGCAACAACAAGAAGCGAATCAATTTTCAATGGGCAGAGAAACACAGATGCGCACAGAGAGACAGACAGTTCGGAGGACAGATAAGAAAGGGAAAACAGCGAAGAAAAGCTTTGCGAGCTCGGCTGACCACTGGAGGATGCTCTCGTGTATTTTTAACTTGGTTCAAACAAAGTGAGTCGTGTGTGTATGCGTGAATGTCTCACCAAGTTCTGCACATTCTTCTGCTCCTCTTTGGTTCTGGCTCTTTCTTGGAGAACAGCCGGTGTCACGTCGTCTCCCACAGACTCGTTCTCTCTGCGGGTGATGCGTGCCAACTCCTCCCTCAATAGAGCCTGCTCCATCTCGAACCTACAGCCCACACACACACACACACACACACACACATCAGTACAGAGTACTGGGATGCTCGAGGGATAACGGCACGCCTCAAAATTCTAGGAATTAATCCTGAAATCTCCAGCCAAGCTCCAGACAAAGACAACTAGATAACATTTAGTCAGTCTAAGCACATTAATGACCTTGACACATGTGACCCATGCCATAACACATCACTTGGACACCTTATGAAGGCTTGGGAACATGGCATAAGAATACTGCGAGCTGTCGAATCTGATTATAACGATTCATATTTATTTTCACGTCGCTTTACCATGGGGATCAACACCTTACAGCGTAGTGAGCTTAAACAGAAACAATATCTTACGGATAAACATTTGCCTGCCTGCCTTCTTTGTTTTCTAATTGTTTACTGCTTGGCCTCTGTATTGCAGGGGTTTCTGGTACAGGACTACTGGGACACATTACTAACTAGAAGTGAGATCCGTGAGTCTTTTTTTTTTTTTAAGGGGAGGTAGCAACGCTGTTGCAGGATTTCAGAAAACAGAGCACGTTTCAAATACGAGTCAGTCATCTAGGGACTCTATAAAACGCTCAGACAGGATTGACTGCATTAAGGTAAGCTCCGAACTTTTAAAAAAAAAAATGCTCAGTCCTCAGAGAAATTACACTCCAGATTTTCAACGTCCATTATTTTAGATTAACGAGTACTAACCATACATAGTGCTTTTCAGTTTTCATACTACGGCTTTCTCGGTTATTAGTGCAGACAGTGATTTTACAGGAGAACGGCATAATATTTAAAAAAAACCAAAAAAAAAACCCATACTGTTAAATATTTTCCCCGGTTATGTTTATGCATGTTAACCATATCAACTAGAAATGCTGTTACAAATATGCAGATTGAATTTCAGCCGGAGGTTAGTAAGCAGTAACATGTAACCTCTTTCGGTTTCATGAGATCAAAGTCACGCTATTTAGAAGACGTGGTAAGCCCCGGTTTCTCCAGATTATCACTAGTTGCTCCACTTAACCAACCACACACATTGCTGTCCCAGGAATGCCCTGACTGGCAGTAGCCAGAGAGACAAAGGGAGAAAGACCAAGTGCAACTGATATCCATCTATCAACAACAAAAAAAATAAACATTATCGAAGTAAAATCAAATTTGCTGAAATTTTCTATTTGAAATTTGTAATTTTGCTGAAATTAAAACAATTGAAAAAGGCACGGTGGCTAAGTGGTTAGCACTGTCGCCTCACAGCAAGAAGGTTCTGGGTTCGAGCCCCAGGTTCAACACGGGTGTCTTTCTGTGTGGAGTTTGCATGCTGTCCGCGTGGGTTTCCTCCGGGTGCTCCGGTTTCCTCCCACAGTCCAAAGACATGCATATTAGGTAGATTGGCTACCCGAAATTGCCCATAGGTGTGTGTGTGCCAACAACAGAGGGTCGCATCAGATGTTACAATGCCGAGGTGGCTTGTGAAGACAGCGGACCCCGCACGGCGCGGGACTAACGCTAGGAAGGAGAAGGAAACAAATGAAATGTTGCTAGTGGAAAATTTCAGATTATTGCTCATCTACTTCAAAATGCTCTATGCTCCTGAGATGATAAAGGATGAAGGAGTAAAGCTTGTCTCGCTCTGACAGCAGGGCTAAATGTCACTCTCATTTTTCTCTAGTCAGAGTGCACTATAGATTTTGCTCTTGTGGACTCCCAGTTATCTGGATTCAAACTTGTGATCTTCCAGCAACAGGGTGAATGTTCACACAGCTAGACCAAATACAAGTCTGTATCTTGTAGATATTTCGCAGGCCAGGCAAAGCATTTTCTCCTATATATACTGTAGTTCAGAAAACTACAATGAGATATGTTCGTCTTTAGCATGTATCTAAACCAGATATGAAGTTTACACAAGTAAATGTATGGCTGTCACAGTCATACGCCCAAACTGTTCCAAGCACTTGACTGTATAGTATGTCTTTGTATTGTTGTAGCATTACAGTTTCCCTTCACTGTAACTAAGAGGCCCAAACCTGTTCCAGCATGACAATACCCAGGTGCAAAAAGAGAGCTCCATGAAGACATGGTGTGCCACGGTTGGAGTAGAAGAAGGTTGAGGTCCTGACCTCAACCCCACAGAAGAGCTTTGGGATGAACTGGAACGTAGACTGAACCCCCAGGCGTCCTCGCCTGAAATCAGTGTCTGAGCTCTCGAACGCTCTCGTGGTTGAATCAACACAAATACCAACAGCCATGCTCACACATTTAGTGGAAAGCCTTCCCAGACTAGGGGAGATTATCATCATAGCAAAAGGGAGGACTGAACATTGAATGGAATGTTCAACAAGGACATCTGTGTACTATGGTCAGGTGTCCATAAACTTTTGGCCTGTAGTGTATCTGGTTGCTCCCACACACGCTTACATCCATTGCTGGGTAGAGAAACTGCTGAATTTTACAACTGAATTCCAATCTTTACAAATGTGCGAGAGAACAAAGGATTACATTTTTGCTTAAGTTAACATGACCTGAATCAATTATCTGATAATGACCGGAGAAGACACGCCGATGGCACTGCATAGCAGGTATAAGATCCGAAGACTGACAACCGAGGCACACATTTTTCCACACCGGAGAATATCAGTGTCGAGTAGCAAACTGAAGCAGAAAATGAAAATATAATGGCAATTATTTCAAGAGAAGTAAAGCATGCCTGGGAGATTTTAATATGATCCACAAATGAGCTATATATTGCTGCTTTGCTTTTACATTACCGCCACTCTCTGCTAGATACGGTCACAGATGATATACCAGTAAAGACTAACACACAACCACAGCACATAACCTCTAACTAACCCAAACTGCTATGGAGAGTGATATCCCTGACTAGAACCTGTTCATGCTTCAAACACTACGCACGCACGCACGCACGCACGCGCACACACACACACACACACGCACACACACACGCACACACACACGCACACACACACACACACACACAGAGTACAAGGTCGCTCTCGGGGCAGGTAAATATTACTGACCTTTTTCTTAGTTCCTCTGGCATCTCAGCTGAAGAATGTCCGCCTGGAGCTGTAAAACATGCCATGAGTGCATTACATGACAAAAAATAAAAACGTCACACCCTTCATCAATGTTGATTTACGAGTAAATGGAACAGAAGAAGGAAATCTTCCCAAGACAGAACTCATTTCATTTAGACATGTGTCTGAATCAGGGATGTACAGTAAGAGCATTAAAATTAGTCCAGAGTAGTATGATGAGCAGAAAGAAAGTAGGGTTTAGAGTGTGGAGGTGGTGAATACCTGGATCAGGTTTCCAGCTCTCTGCTTTTGGGGACTGAGGTTTTTCTGAAGACCGACCCGCCTCTCGCATCCTTTGACGAACATCTTCAGACAACTGAAAACACACACACACAAACAAATTCACACCAATGCTTTTAGTCAGCGAGAGAAAAGCAGCCCGACTGCAGATTCATTTTCTGAGCTCCAGGAGCTCACCCGTTGGCAGTTCCGATTTTAATCTAGTAAAATGATCGATAAAAATACAAAACAATCTATTACATGATAGAATGAGGCTCACATTCATTTCAGCTTCCATTCAATATTCACTCATTCATCTTCAGTAACTGCTTTAACCTGGTCAGGGTTGCAGTGCATCCAGAGCCTATGCCACGAGACAGTGGGTTTGAGGTGGAAATATACCCCCAGTGCATCGCAGTGCGTCATGCACACACTCACACTCACACTCAGGAGCAGTTTGGCAAAGCTAATCCAGCTACTGGTTTGCAGGAGGAGAAATACCCACTGCACCACTAGTGACCATTAATCACCCTTTTCACCTTACACTTGCCTTAAGTGTCATAAATCACCAATTTACCTCGGTTATTTATTTCTTCAACGTTTCCTCTACAAAAGATGTGTTTTCCACTGTGGTTTGTTTGTCTGCCTGTAAGCACAATTGGGTAAAACCTACAAAACTGATTTCCATGAAACTTGGTGGAGGGATGTGGCATGGGAGAAGGAAGAAACCATTACATTCTGGAGGAGATTCGGGTCATGGGGTGGATCGATGAATTTATTTTTCCTTTTGCCAACACTGCAAAACACAGAATTTAATCTTAGTGGAAGTCTGAGCTCCACAATGCCATACATCTTAAAATCCAGTAGATGGCAGTAAAGTCTAATTGAGACAAAACAGAGCCAATGTAGAAATACAATAACTCCACTGGAAATATATTCAGACATATAAAGTGGTTGCAGTTACAGCTTTAAATATCATTGAATAGTTGACAGTCATCCTTAGCAGTGGTCTGCACTCTCCAAGTGCTCGTCTAGATTATTTATTGTTCAGGTAGCGTGATTGCCTCACAGCTCCATGGTCCAATCCAGAGCTGCCTCGATCCTGAGAGATACAGTCATGCAGAATTTTGGACTTTCTTCACATGGATTTCCTCAAGCTTGCTCCCAAAAACATGCTGGTAGGTGGACTGACTATTCCAAATTGCTCCTAGGTGTGAATAAGTGTGAGAAAGTCAATGAAAATGTGTGGGGGTTTTTTTGTTTGTTTTTTTGGGGGGGGCGGGGGTGTTAGGAGGCAATACATTGGCATCCGATCCAGTGTGCATCCACCTCACACCCAGTGACCCTCTACAACTAGGAATTCCTACCGCTTCCTACAGCTTCGTGTTTAGCAAACAATATCAAAAGAACATGACTGTTCACAGCATCAGCAGTAAATAAAGCAGCACTTTGTAGCCTTCAATGAGTTACGCTCTAGATACTTTAGCATTTGCTTTAAATCAGTCAACATGCAGACATATTTACTTGTTAAATCTACCTACTGTTCACTGTTTTGAGGAAACAAAGCTGGCTGAATTGTTGAACATGGAGCGGTAATGGGGAGCCACTGTGGAGCTCGAATGTATATTGGTCAAATATGAAGTAGCTCCTACTTCTTACTCAGGTAATATGGACATGACTGGTGTGAAGTTGGTGGATCTTATTTTGTAATAATCCCAAGAAATGATCTCGTTCCCAATATACCTGAATCAGTTTTTACACAAGCGCAGAGAAAGCAACGACCGCCAGAAGTGAGTCAGGTGCTTGAATTCAGAGATTTCTGAACAGATAATAATAAAGACTTGCTGTGGATTACTTGAAGTCATGATTTAAATTCTAGATGTCACTTTAATAATCTTAATAAAGCTACTGATTCACTGTATTACAGTATGACCCTTTGTCTCTGGCAAGACGTCCCAGCCATCAATTACTTTAATCTCTTTGTGCAGGTCTCTCTGAAAATCCATCTGTTAGATTAGTTGGTGAAAAAAAAAATGCTACAGAAAGTCTTGAGCAAAACTAGAGAAAGCCTGCGTCACACCAACACTTGTTCATTTGCACGGGCTACATGGGGGATTTTATAATCAATTTTCAGACCGTCTTTTTTGTTTATAAAAGTTTTTATTTTTTTTAAATAGATCTGTACAAAAGTGCGTTATAGAAAGCCCTTTAAAACATCTCCCATTCTCTGCTCGCAGATTCTCGAGTGACAGCGAACGGCTCCGGCATGTTTCAGAAAGTAAACAAAAGGAGAGAGTGCTTCTCTGTTACAGAATCGCAATCTGACAGAATGACAGAATGAGGCTGTGCAGCTACTGAACATTTTATAACGCGGCTCCCGGCGTGCACTTGCTTTTAATTAGTGTCAGTGTTAATGAGTGACTCCGCTAAAGTACACCAACTTACCTCTCTCTCTGTTTTGTTTTTTTTTGTAGAGCATTTTGATTTATCATTTTACTCACCTCCATCCTAATTTTGTATTTTTTTCCCTGTTGTTATTGTCCTAATTTATGTTTTCACACTCATTCTTTTACGCTAATATTTCTTTTTTTGTCCTGATTGATTTTTGGTTTCCTTCTCAGAATTAAATCACATTTTACTATTATATGGACTAACTGTGGTAATTTACCTACTATATCACGCTGTTTTAATTGACCATTTATTTTACTCATTCATGACCCAATTCATCTTCTCTGTTGTCTTTTTTTAAATCACTCATTCCTTTACTCTGTACATTTTTAAAACCGTAGACACTGATTTACTGCTTTATTTAAAGTCTCAGGAGCCCTAATTTCTTCAGTACAAGTTTTGCTAAAGATATTTATTTGTGGATACTGCATTAGTGAGTCAGTACAAACACGGTTAAGATTTTCCCAAAAAAAAAAAAAAAAAAAAAAAACAAAAAAAATGAAAATAAATGTTACAGAAAACTGCTTGCATGTCAGTAAAGCAGGCAACATGTTAGGTAAGAGACCACCTTTCAGACAAAAAAAAAAAACCATAATAAAGGCTCCTGGGTTTTGCTGAAAAAAAAAAAAATTAAATTAAAAAAAAAAAAACATGAACCAAGTGCGACAGGCAAAGTCTCCAGAAGAAGTGTGGCATATTCTCCAAGACGCTCAGAAAAACTTACAGCACATTTCCTTATAAAACTGCACAAATTGTACCGGGGGAAAAAAAAAAAAAAAAGCAAAGGAGTGTCACACCAAATGACTTTAGTTTCATTTATTACTGCATTATTTTTCTTTTAAGTAGAAAAAGTTCATTTCATTATTTTTGAAGTCACCTTTACAGCATCTCTTCACATGTGCCTGAGACGTTTGCACAGTACTGTGTATTAATGTTATCGCCAGAGCCCACGGACAGCTGCAAGTCAGCAGTAAGATACTTTTATGGCTGAAACCAGTCAGCACATTTGTTTTGTTCAATATGAAAACTTCAAATAAGCTCAGTGGTTTTCCGTGTTTTGGCTGCGTCTCTGTGGGTTTCCTCTCACCCTCTAAAAACATGCCTGTTAACTACTGCTTAGCTACTTTAAATAGCTTCTTTGCGTGAGTGAGTGTGTGAACATGTGTGTGCGATGCCCTGCGATGGACCAGCGTCCCATCTAGGCTGTGTTCCTGTATCGCATCCAGACGGGCTCTAGATCCACCGTGACCCTGATCAGGAGAAAGCAGTTACTGAGGAAGAATGAATCAATCAGTGGATTTGAGTATGAATTACACGAGCTCAAACACTCAAATAGTTTGCTGTGAGCAGTCAAGTTATGAGTCAAAGGGTTCAGGAAGATGACCATCACAAAACTAAAAACTGACCATATTAAATTTTGTGAGAATTGAAGCTTGGTATTAAAAGGTAGCACCACCAATGAAACCCATTTTTCAAAAATGAACAAAGAACTGAAGAATATAACCGAAACTGGAGATTCACAAAAATCCAAAACAAAAACCTGAAAAGGAAAAACAATTAGGTTTTTTTTACATTTAGAAATATGAATCTGACTACTCTGGTATTAATATCCTAACATACATCTTTCAGATTTTTTTTGTGAACTGGAATGATGTAGCAGTAAAAAAAACCCAACAACAACAAAAAAAAATGAGTAGCGGTTTGGAAAGATGCATGACGTCTTGAAGGAAGCACAGACTTGTCAAATTGGTCAGACCAAGCTGAAGAGGCAAAACAAATCTGTAAAAGCCACTCAATCCAAAGATAAGGTTGTGAAAACCTTTGCAGTTAAAAGTATGCTGGACAGGAGAAGTACCGTATTTTCCGGACTATAAGCCGCTACTTTTTTCCCGTGCTTAGGACCCTGCGGCTTATATACCGATGCGGCTT
>JAQMCW010000035.1:12912179-12925849 GCA_030068335.1 Chrysichthys cranchii | reverse complement strand
TTGTGACATCTGTGGCATTGTGCTGTGTGATCAAACTGCACATTTCAGAGTGGCCTTTTATTGTGGGCAGTCTAAGGTAATTATTTATTGAACACAATGTGATTTAAAGGCTCTTTTCCCCTTTCTTTCTTTTTTTTTTATTTTAAACTATGTATTCATGCCACCAGATTCTGTGCTGGTGTGCAGTTGTGGATTTTGTTTCACTTTCAAAAAGCAACAACTATGAAGCCTGTATTTTTTTTAATTATTATTATTATTATCATTATTTATTTATTTTGTCATTTTGTCCCATTACCATTCAGACAAAAGATCAATTCTCCCAACACTGTAAGCACACCTCATTAAAGTCGGGCTAGGAATGTCTCATTGCCCTAATGTCATCACCTATTACAAAACATCACCTATTAACCCATGTCACTCTGTTCAAAAATCAAGCAACACACCTTATTAACTGTATCCTATTCGTTCTTCTTTTTCCCCTCTCACATTGTTGTTATTATTATGTATCTTTCCTTGCAGTGTTTTTTTGTATTTGATAGTAAGATGATATTACTGAGTCTTTTGCAAAAGGCCAAAATGTGGGGGGAAAAAGGTGCAAAAAAAACCCAAAACAAAACATGACAGCATTATTAGGCTTCACCAAGGGCAGTCGCTGTATAGATTAACGTCATATGGCTAAAAAAACATGGCATAGAAGACATTACTTCCATACATTAATGCTCATTTGTATGGCCTCTGCCTTTTTAAGGAGTGTTTCAGTGCTCACGGCAGCTGTGTTGTTCTGTGATATAAACTGTGGTCTATAACCTTTAGTACATTCTCTGTCCATCCTATGTAAACCTTCCCACACACACACACACACACACACACACAATTGTGGGTTTTTTTTCTTTCTAAATAAGGCAGCCTGCCTTATCTGGGTTTCTGTCATTTCGGCCTCATTCCTGTGAGTATCCCATTCTGCAGGGTTCAGGCCAAGGGGCAGGCTGCAGCTGCACATTCTTTTCCCTTTTATGGCTAAATCCCTGCTTGGGCCCTGCCCCTTGTGGGTAAACCAGGACCCTTGATAGGCCAGGAGCGAAATGGGAGGGGTGTATTACTAATCTGATGCTTTAAACAAACTTTTTGTCCAGAGTAACTGCCTCCATCCCTCTCTCCCACAGACAAAGCTTAGTCGTCCGTTCACTTCATCACCTGAAGCCAAGGTGAGCGGGAAGTTTCTTTCTGGGTTAGTTGTTTTTTTGTGCTGTTTTCATAGTACAGGAAGATAGAAAACAGTGTGTACAGTGGTGCTGGGCTGCACTATCTGTTCCTGCTGTTGGCTGTAGAGAATAGATGGAGATGTTGACATATGCTGTGTTATGTGCGTACATGTGTGAGTTAGGTAACTGAGGTCAGTTACATTACGCATAACAATTCCGAGTTGAAATTTGGTGTCTTCAGAGTGAGGTTTTGCCTTTCTTATTTAGTGATTGTGTGTCTCAGCCTACTGAGCTATAGAGTGTAAGTATGAATGTTAGGAACAGTAATAGATTGGTAGTAATAACATTAAGATGCAGCGAGATCATTAAAGAGCTATCAGTAATAAAATCCGCAGTGCTTAAAGACACAGCTGTTCCCAAATATGCTTTTAACTCAACTGATGGATTCCTCACTGCCTGCCTCCTACTGTGAAGATGTTTATTCTTAGTGCCATTGTGAGAGAAGGCGGCTGTAACCTGTAGGCAGTGTGAAGCTTGAAGTATGTTGTTTCTAATCTACCTTCTGTCATGTGGGGGTCAAAGGTTAAGATAAAGGTGGTCTTGTGTGTGGAGAGGCCTGGGAGTGAAAGAAGAGAACGAAGGAGCAATTTCCCGGAAAAAAAACAAAAAACCACTTGTTAGCTCCAAAGTGAATAAAGGAAAACATTTTGAAACATCTCCTGACAACAATAAATCATTAGATTGTTAAGTATCATACTGGCAAAGCTGATTCATTAAGTAGTTAAACTTTATCTATAAATACAGACAGAAGAATTTAGAATGGGGTCTAGTAATAACTAGGACTAGAAGCGTTTATATGAAAAGCAGTCTTTAGCAGTTGAGGAGGTCTGGGTAGGATTACTGTGAATATGTAAAAGAGAAAAGAGTACAGACCCCACACACTCACGCAAACAAATTGGGACATGCAGTAAACTGGATTGTGTCATGATATAAAAAAAAAAATTGGTCCACACATTAGGATAGGAAAAACTAGCCACATGGAGAGTATGTCTATTTTTAATACAGCAGAAGCTTGGGATTTAAAAAGCACTTGTTGTAAAGCAGGTGTTTGCAGCTGCCACCACTATAATCTTTTAAAAAGACAATAGTGAATACCACAGGAAATCTTGCGCACCACATAAGGCTTAGGTCCGCTTGGCATTTCCCAGGATTTCCTTATTCATATTATATTCAGCAGCTGATAGACGGAGAGGCTTTATCCTATGAAGGCTGTTTATGAATGTTTGGAAAGGAAAATGCATGCATGATTCCAGGTTTGGAGCATATCATGGTAATTGTACTTGTTAATGCCTGTGAAAATGCAAATAGCATCATAATAGTATGTGCTGATCTTATTCATCAGATGTTCATCAGCATAAACAGCAATGACAGCATCCACAGAGCACTAGTCACGGCTTTTTCTTATGATATGAGTCATTGCTCATTGCTCACAACCGGCTCAAAGAGTTGTACGACACCCTGACTCGATATCCAAATTAAACCCAGGACATCAGCGAGTGTACCAGGACAGACTCTAAGCTGGTAGAGTGCTAACACCATGACGTACACCTCGTTCCAGTTTATAGGGCAAAGAAAAAGCATTGCTGAAAAGCAGCGCTGCTCTGTGCGTATTGTTGCACTATCGATTGGGTGAGGAGTTATTTTTGTCGCACGAAGCTGAAACATGATCCTTGGACTGAAATTCACACAGGAAATGAGGTCTCGCAGGGGAGAAGGAAGAGACGCTCAGAAGATGCAGTGGAGCGTTGTAGTTTTGAGTGAGTTAGAGAGTGTGACTGTGCAACACGGTTACTGGAATGCATATAGAATGACTAATGCAGGTAGGAAGGGGATTTTGTTTCATGTCAGTCGAGTCTACGAGCATCCTGTAATGGGTGATTACTAACACCCAACCCAAATATAGTGGGACAAGTCATATGTAGAGTAAGACAAGAACAGGCAGACACATAAAACCAAACCAAACCATAATTATTATTTATTTATTTATTTATTATTATTTTTTTAAATATCATGGCTGGGTAATATACAAAGGAAAGCTGAGCTTTGAACCAGGGTGTGTCTTAATTGAGGGGGGGGAAAAAAAGCAAAATAGCTTCTCTGCTCAAGTGAGATCAAGCATATAGTTACTGGATTACCTGCATGCATACACACACAGTGAGGCGCAGAGCAGGCTTGGCCTGGTTACATGCTTGAAGAAGTAACAGGCATCTTAACCGCCTCAAATGCGGGCAAGAACTGCGACTGCATGTCAGCTTTCCTGGCTTTTGTATTGTACCATGGCTACACGAGTCTATGATCAGAGAGAGTCAGCAGCCTCAATGACAGGATCACTCTACCCTCATGTTTCCTTTCTCATGTCGCCAACAATTGTAAACACAATACTGAAATGTGCATCATTATAAGACACGATTTATGCTTCAGTATATATGTTATGTGCTTAGCGATTTTGGGGATAACGTCTTATGTTGTCTAATGCCGTGGGATGTTGGTGGTTGTGTGCAAAGCAGATAAGGCGTTTCTAATGGTGTTGAATAGAAGAATTTTTTCAAGCACCTCAGACGTAAGGGATTATTGTTGTGAGGTTTTGACATTTGAGCCTAAAAACAAAAGAGCAAGAGGTTCTTTTTTACGCACCGTTTTCTGGCACTTTATGTAGACATGTGAGGGAGACATGTGAGACGTGTCTACTTTACGTAGACCAGTGAGGGCTAATTCTCACTGGGACCACAATCAGCGGGTAGTTAAATAGCATTGTGGGTAATGTAGGAAACTTTTTTAACCAAAGTGAAAATAGACCAATATGTCAAAGACAGTCCAACTCTGAATTTCAGTCTCAAATACATCTTGGACACCACTGGAGATATGGTAATGTGCACATCGTTCAGGGTGGATTTTTCCTTTTAATGTATATTTAGAAACTAGTAGAAGCTCCAGTGTTTGATTTTACATGACCAGTTACAGCTTTACCTCATCCCCAGGTTCAGTCAGCTGCCATCATGTCCAGCAAACGAGCCAAAGGGAAGTCCACAAAGAAGAGGCCCCAGAGGGCCACATCTAATGTGTTTGCTATGTTCGACCAATCCCAGATCCAGGAGTTCAAGGAGGCCTTCAATATGATCGACCAGAACAGGGACGGATTCATTGACAAAGAGGATCTACACGACATGTTAGCCTCCTTGGGTATGTCGAGAATTCAGGGTAGAATTTCAAATTTGAGCCTAAAACTCGTCGTTGTTCCTACAAACGCAATTACTACATTTTTATTGTTTGTGGGATCAAAACATTTGTCAGGATTATGCTTAATAAATAAATAAATGAATGAATGAAAACCATTTCACAAGCCCTGCTTTTTGTCTTGCGCATGTGTGCAGGTAAGAACCCGTCTGATGACTACCTGGAGGGCATGATGAGCGAAGCTCCGGGTCCCATCAACTTCACCATGTTTCTCACCATGTTCGGGGAGCGTCTGAACGGAACAGACCCTGAGGATGTGATCAGGAATGCCTTTGCTTGCTTTGATGAGGAGGGATCCGGTGAGCCAGATATCGCATTTTATAACCCTTACAACAGTCAGGAATGGTCGGGAATGTAATTTTATCATTTAACAGATTCTGGGGCTCAGTAAATCTGAAAAAAAAATTGGTAGCAAAACCACACAGCCAATCCACAGGGTTGGTTTTTATATTATCTATAAAAGAAAAATGAAAAAGCAAAAAACAAACAAACAAACAAGAAGAGTATACTGAAAAATTGCAATTCCAGAGAAGATTTAGCTTATATTTTATATGACATAAAATGTCTTAGACAACTGATGACTTATTTTATCTTGTTTCTTTCTAATAAAATGCTTATAATGCTTCCATAACACGTGTACCATGTGTACTCATACGGTACATCTCAATAGCAAATAGACTCCCCTCATTAGGGGACACCACCTGGTGCTTCAAACTTTTAATATATTATTATTATATTATCATTTCAAGTTACATTTCAATTATATTAATTGCTTATAGCAACTAGCCATGTCGTGAACACCAGAAGCACAAGAGTTGTCGGATTTTTGTAGAGGGCATATTGTGGGTCAGTCTGAGGGTGGACTTAGCCAGTGTATGATTGCACAAAACCTCAAGATTCCTCTTGTCACAGTCAACAGAGTGATTGAACGCAAAAACAAAGGAAAGGAATCAACAGCGTCCCGCTCAGGGAGACCTGGACCCTCTGACCCTCTTCAGACCATCAAGCGGATTGTTGAAAAAAATCCCCGCTGTAAGGTCACTTGATGTTGCAGAGCGACTCCAAGCGAATTTGAGTACTTCTGTCAGGGATCTCCATCAACTTGCCTACTATGGCAGAGCAGCTAGAAGGAAGTTTCTAGAAAGAAATTTGAAAAAAATAGACGATGGTGTATATTTACTTTTTGAGATGTCTGTGTACTTAAAATATCAAACATTTGGAGTGGTTTCCTCTGCCTCTGAACATGTGTCACTCAGCATTTCTAGATATTTCACTTTCTTGAATGTGAATTTCATTACGCCTTTGTGTATTCGATGTTAATGTCTTCGATACCCCTGGGCAGGTGTGATTCACGAGGACCACCTGAGAGAGCTGTTGACCACTATGGGGGATCGCTTCACCGACGAGGAAGTGGACGAGCTATTCAGAGAAGCTCCCATCGACAAGAAAGGCAACTTCAACTATGCCGAATTCACTCGCATCCTCAAGCACGGGGCTAAGGACAAGGATGACATGTGAAGCCGTAGAGAGACTCTGAACCTGGCAACAGAATGCATTTTACATACAAAACTTAACGTGTCCCTAAAGGGAGAACAAAAGACAAACAAATGATGCATTATTGTAAAGTAAAACTCACAAAGAACACGACTGCTTTACAGCGTAACCACACAAAATACAAAAAAAAAGACCTTTTAATTATAGCCCACTTGCACTTGTAGAGTATACCTCGGTTTCCCCCCCCTCCCCTCTCCACACGCCCATGTGCCTTAAAGAATGATATCGCAAATATCACAAAACTGTCTCCTCGTTTATCCTGCAGAGGTCCAGTGGGTCCGGGTGGTTACTGTGAAGTTCAGCTAATATCTCGAGTGTTACACAGTTCAGAGAGAAATCACTAACATGGTTTGGTTAAACTGATAGAACCACTGGCTTGTTTAGAAGAAACTGCAGCATTATTTCTTTCTTCAGGGTAAACCGTAGCTTCGTTTGGTGACCAAAAGCTAAAAATGTCTGCACAATCCCCTTATTTTAAGCACCTAGGATAAAGATTTCCAAAACACCTGTCCAGAGTTCATGCATCACACGAGTGCCTTCAATACAGGACAATTTTTATTAAATAGAGTAGTAGCGTGTTAAAGCATTGTTTCAATGACATTAAGATGCACAAAAAGAAGAGTTATGGAGCATTTTTGGAAGGAGTCTCCAGTGTCAGTGCTTTAGCGGTCTGAGATAAGATATTTTACATTTTCTAATTCGGGATATTTTTTTTTACACTGTATCTTATTAACTTTAAAAGAGTTAAAAAGACATGCTTGGAACCCTTACTACAAGCATAGAAGATATATGAAGTCATTCTCTATTTAAAAAAATGTCATTGTTGGCAAATTGTCGTTGTCTAAGAAGAAACCACTTCGGTACGGTAACACGACCCAATTAGCAAAACTACTTTCCTACAGCAGCGTACTGCATTTGTTTTAAAACTCAGATATCAGATGGTCATTTGGGGCCCAATGAAGAACCCTCGCACATTAACATTTTAAATATCACTTTATCTTTTAATGGAAGAGTTACTTTTCTCATTTTATTCAATAAAACCTGATTCCTTATTATAAAACATTGGCACAGTTCTTGTTTATTACCGGGCTATTGGTGATGCTCGTACTCTGCCTCCATTAATTCCTCTCAAACAGAGTAATAAGCAAAGCCAGTGTTGTAGTAAACACACCCACACACATATATATTCAACTTATATGAAAATTGTACTTTATTTTTCTGAAATGTACAAAAAGAAGGAGGACACATCACAAGTTTAAGGCAGATATTGCACAGACTAGTCCAAAGATTTCTAGAAAAGCTGGGAAGATCCTCTTGTTCTCAGGTAAGGCACAAATGCCAAGTTCACTGCCCATACTTTTTTTTATTTTTTTTTTTTATTTTTATACTCGATACACTGATAGGAAATGTAAGAAACAAATACTATTTCATATCCATCTTAAAGTATTTGGTCATATATAGAGAGACAGGGAGAGAGAGAGAGAGAGAGAGAGAGAGCGTGAGAGAGAGCTACACATTTAATATACATAAAAACCAGACCCGATAGACATGCGCTTTATATCTACAAGACCCCTTTCTCAACTAAATAGACACGGTATCTAGAATACCAACATCAGTCATTCTACGGAAGTGAAAAAATAGAGCATCTCTGAAAAATATACGTATACATCCAGTACCCATTTGTTGTTCCAGGAACCCAGTAACTAACGGAAAGCTCACAGTGGTTTTTCATGTAGTGGTACATCAGTTTTTACACCTAGTTTTCTTCTTCTTCGTCTTCTTATTATTATTATTATCATGCCAATTTCTCATTTCCAGAAAGCCAAAGCTGGACACACACACACACACACACACACACACACACACATGTCAAACACTGGTCTAAAGCATGTTACTGATCTCTAATACTCTTTGCTTGCCCCCCAATGGCTAAAATCTATGCTAAAAGAGGAATGACTGACTTAACCTGAGACCGAGCGCAATGCGGACAGTAATAAAAAAAAAAGAAAAAAGAAAGAAATACACAGAAATCGTTACAATACAGAAACACAAGGGCTGACCTCCAAAACAGGACGCAGAGTCATGATTAGAGGCCGCCTTCCTTGAACAGAACCGTGACCAAACAAAACGGCCAGACAAAACACGGTAGCTCAATACACTAGATGTTTGCAAAATTTCAGCATTTTCACAAATACATAAGTTAGCGCATATAAAACATTTGGAGAGGGGGGAAGAAAAATGGCACCACTGGAGGTAAACTAAAATGGTGTGCATTACAGTGACTACAACTCATTCAGGCACAAAGCCAACGACCTCTAAAACACTGAAAAACAAAAAAAAAGAGAAATGGTACAAACCGTTTCATGGAACTTGGGCATGGAAAGAAACGTAAACCCTAACATACAAATGGCGCAACGACGACTACAATAAAATTGATACGCAAAATGATGAGGAACAAAAAAATGATATATATATATATATATAAAAAAACAAACAAAAAAAAAAACCAAAACCCTGACCCCTCTTCTAATGCTCCAAAGCTTAAACTAAAAAAAATGCCAGCACCCTAATACAGCGATCTTTCACATTCGTAGGCACGCCGTCCTGCTCTGAATCTGATCCCGTGTCAACAAGGCTATTATACTCAACTTCTTGATTATAGCAAACGTAGCTGTGCACCCTTTTTGTACCAGCATTATGACAGGTGCTTTGCAGCTTTGCCTCAGCTCACGAAATAAAAGGTTAATCCAAGAACAGGCCAACAGCGTGAGCTGATGAGGATATGAAAACACGACTGGTGAATCTGAAACATAAAACTGATAGTGTCTGCTCGCTGCTTTCCCCACATCGATCCATGTAACGTATACCTTAAGCCTGCTGTCTCTCACACCATCTGTCCGTCTCGGACGCACACATAAACGAGTTCATGATAGTTTGCACGGAAATGCTCAACACTTTGCACTCCTGAAGCGCCGTAAATGCTCCAGCGAAAGAAGTTAAAGCTTTGTCTGGGATGAGAAGGAGTGCCCCTCGGGAAATCAATGGCAGCTCTGCTGCTGTCTCACGCCATGTCACTGCGGTGCCACGATCATGCTGAGCTATGCACTCTGCAGTGCAATCAATCTCCCCAACCGTTCATCTCCTCTCCCTCATCCTTACACCCTACCACACACAGACTGTCCTCAAGGAGGCAAACAATAATAATAATCTGGGCAAAAAAAAGAAAGAAAAAAAAAAAGGAAAAAAGACTTCAATTAAGATTTTGAAGTACTGGCAACACAGAGACTTAGGAATAAAGTGCAGAATGTATGAGTGACCACACAAACACAGAAAAGAAAGATGATATTTGGAAGTTCGTGGTCCCATTTGCAGTGGTTTCAGACCACTGGAATGAGGTATCAAACAAACAAGGCTGCAGCATGCCAGGGGTTTTCATACTAAAGTGTAGCTCCTAGACTCAGCAGGATTAAGTCCAAGGCCCCGTCTGCACACTGACGTCTAACTCACCAGCCTTTCGTTCTACAGAGCATGCTGGTGCACTATGAGCATTCAAGAAGTCATATACAAAATTCGTTACCCATGCTACATTACAGTCTACTTATCTAGCCCTAGGCCAGGACGTTGGAGCATACAGGCAAAAACAGATCTGAATCAGACACAAGAATCTGGGAGATCTTATGTTACATCACGGCACACTCTTCTGAGATTAGCGCGAGTGTGCCGTGTCACTAGTGTACTGTGTTTCAAATTGAACTTCAGCTAGAAACCAAATCAGGCATCGTGTAAACATCGAGTGTTGCGATATGACACTGTTGCCGAGTCGCCTACACCTCTACTTGAAACCAACATCTAAGGCAAAAAACTGAGCAAGGCCACTTGTGTGACTTCTAACGGCAGTCCTAAAAGCAAATAAACCATAAATGTCTCGCCTATCAGTTAGATACATAACACTGAGGAACGTCCCAACTCTGCCAGGATTTGTGTGGAAAGTTCACCGTTTGTGGTGAAGCAGAAAATGCCCTGTTCAGGATTTTAAACCCACCAGATGGACTGCCCTTTTGGGCAGCCTTATGGTGCGCTCTCAATTGCCGTTGTGCTGAAATGTTGAAGAGGACCCTAAATAAATCTCATGTAGTGAACACAATAGGGGAAAAAAAAAAAAGAAGAAAAAAAAGAAGTCTTTTAAAAGTCTGAAAAGGCTTGCCGCTATAAAAACACATCCTTTGTCAATAAAAGGAAAGCTTAGTGTGTGACCTACAACCGGGATATCTGAACCATCAGGTGAAATGTTTTGTTTCTAGCTGCAAGCATCAGATCACATCCATGACGACTGGAGATCGCCAAGGTGACGGTGACATTACAGCTACATGACCATTTGTGTTCTCTCATGTAATAAGAGTCATGGACAAGCTCAGCCAAACAAGAATCCAGAGCAGAGGAGCGTCGCAGTCACGTCTTGCTTGTGTGGAATGTTCTTTTCTCAGCTGTTGCTTTTTGTCCTTCATAAATGCACACACACACGCACACACACACACACACACACACACCCCATTGTGATTTTCTCAGTTGACTGCTTCTCTGACAGCATGGCGGGTGTGCTGTGAGCTCCAGGTGTGTGTGACGCTGGTTGGGGGTGGGCTAGCTGGTCTAACCACACTCCACACACCATTTGGCTGAAAATTCACTGCTCCAGCGACTCGATGCGGAACCAGCGGCAAGCTAACAGCCGTTTCGCTGGCAGGAAGAGTGGACGCAGAGGCATTTAAAATGGGTACAGAGACAGGGAGGACAGCCTTCGTCTCCTGCGGGCTTGGAGCAGAGTCAGATTTGCTATTGGAGCTCAGGCTTTCACTGCACTTTTCCTGCTCCGTGCTCCCGCTTTGAGCTTCCTTTGCCGAAACGGACGCAGGAACCGAACAGGGCACTCTAGCTGATGGCTGCTCCTTCTGTCTCTGGTTTTCCTGCTCTGCTGCTCTCTGTAGAGCTGCGTCTACGAGCAGCTTGAGGTCGCTGAAGTCATGTGGGCAGAGCTCTGGGGGTGTAGGGGGTGGTGTGTTGAACAGCACCACAGTAGGACTCATCGTTCCCAGGCTGGAGCTGCTGGAAGAGGAGCCTGGAATGGTAGTTAGACTAGGAGGCACATTCACACTTTCTTTCTTGATCACGCCACGAGTGTCCGCCTGCATGAGGCTTTGGACACCACAGTCTTGGCCTGTTAAACCTGATCCCACTAAGCAGCCAGCCCCGGTCAAGATGGCAGTGGCTGTATTACCCAGCATGCTCAGGTCCAAAGTGGGGGCAGGGCGGATGACGGAGGGGCGGGATGCTGGGACAAGTGGAGGGGTGGAGTGGTCTGGGGAGGCGGAGCCAACTGACCGGCTGTCTGACTTGCTGGCGCGGCGAGAGATGGTGAACTGAGTTGGGTCCTTTCCGTCCTTCCTAAGCAGGTCGGGGAGCAGCCGTCGCCGTGCGTTGATAAACCAGTTACAGATCTGAAAGAGATAGCATTAAAGAGTTTAAAGATTTTGTCTGAAAATGAACACAAACACCCACTCTCCTTTCAGAACTTCCTCCTATTCTACACCCCAAGAACATACGCATGTGGAGATCCTTAGTTAGAAAACGTGAATACCTGCAAACATGTGAGACTGAGATTTCTAAACAGGCAGGTAAAATAACTGACAGGCAAACAGAGACACTTTATATTGTAGATTTGTTTTGCCTTGGGGCATCACAGAAACCAGAGAATACAAGGAGAACAATTATAAAGACTACAAAACGTGTTCTAGCGTGAAAAAAAAAAAATCATTTGCCCCACCTCAAAGAGAACTTTCCCACAGCGTCCCATATCAAACTAGGACAAGCCAAACTAACTAACAAAACTAAAGTCTGTGTTGGTTCTGTACGCTGCTGTGCCGTGCCAGTACTTTATGATTATAATTACAAGACTCGCATGTAGTACCAAACATGATTATAACGTAGATGAAATCTGTCTTGATAGCGCGTTGCCACTGGAACGGCTGCTTCTTTTCTACCAAACCACATTCCTTTGTTTCATTTTCACCTTACGGTTGTTTGGTCTTTATGATAATGAAAGTAAACCATTGCCTAGATTTGTTGCCCAACCAGCTCGTAACAATCTATAATGAGAGCCCAGTGCTGCACATCAGTAAAGAGCCTTGGGCATGTGTGCGCCCTCTGGTGCCCAGACAGCGAACTGCCGGTTTTCAAACAGCTGTCTGTAATGGAGTTTGGAGGGAAAAAAATGCAAAGCCACAATACAAAGGCCTCAGTGCCTGCATTCCTGCACACTGACAACACCACCACTCCTGACTCGCAATCAAGGACAGCTCATGGCTCACATCACACACCGTGTTGTTTTCAGTGCTGTTACTGCAAATACATCCAAACGGGTAATATTTGCTAAATGCCCATTTATCTGTTTATTATTAACAAGACACTGGCAATACCAGGGAAAGAACATGTACCAAGACACCAGTATGAATATAAAGACTGATCCCTGATCCCTGGGAAGTACATTACAAAGCTCACCTGCGAGATGGAGAGATTAGTCTGTCCTGACAGACTAAGCTTTTCTTGCTCAGACGGATAAGCGTTAAAGCGATGCTCATATAGCCAGCTCCTCAGAATCTGAACAGACTCTTTAGGCAGGTTCCCCCGGCGGCGACGCTTAGCGGACGCTCCACGGGCCCCGGTGGATAGATTGAGTGGGTAAGCATCATCCTCACAGGGATCACTGTCTGACATGGCAGAAAACTCGGTTTCTCCACTGTGCTCCTCTTCAAACACTGCGGAAATCAAGGAAACAGTAAGCATCAGTGGTCTAAAATAAAAACATGTGGTATACAAATGCACTGACATGGGGAAGGGGAGAGAGGATTTGTTTTTCCTGCATTTTTTGTTTTAAAGTAGCACACAGGCAGCAAACACTTTACATAAGAATTCCTGTTAAAACAAGACAAAACAGTGAATCAATTTCACATCTACATACAAAGGCCTGACCTCCCTTGGTGCAGAGCTGCTTTACATTTCAATAGATTGATGGCCATGGTGGTGATTGGTTTAAAGGAAGAACATGGTAATGCGAAGACCGAAAAAAAACACACTTTACAGGCAAAGGAACGCTCATACGCAAGCACATCATGGCGTGAAATGTCTAACTATGCGAACCCCAAAACATACAGTGGAGTCTGAAATAGGATTGCTAAATAAAATAAGCTATTCGGTGCAATTCCAAGAACAGGGCTGTAGCATTTCAACTCGAGCAGCCATTACATCAAACAGAGCACTAAAAGTTACACTTATACTCTGTGATCAGTGACTACAGACATTGCACCAGATGACCTCGCACATAGACCTGATTTGCTTCGAGTTCACAGGGAAAAAATGACTGAGAAACAATGCCAGAAGGCTAAGCTGTGGGTGAAGTGTAAAATGAATCGGCTGAGCGAGTCATGGCTGTGCAGGCTACCTCGCACAAAACCTGCCAGTGAGGTATTACGCAGTGTGTTTATCAAGACTGATTTTCTCACACACACACACACACACACACACACACACACACACACACACACACACACACACACACACACACACACA
>JAQMCW010000035.1:12872645-12882749 GCA_030068335.1 Chrysichthys cranchii | reverse complement strand
ATCCTGCAGTGAGTGAGAGAGAGAAGTTGTGATCACGTGAGGCTCAGCAGACGAATACTACTCGTATTGCAAAACATTGGTTGTTAACCAAGTCAACATTTATTAAAAAATTTTGCTCGTCTTGCGAATAAGTTACTTGCAATCCAAGGTTCCACTGTACTTTTTCCCTAATCATATAGACTGCCACGAAAGGTCATTTTCCTAGAAAACACACACACACACACACACACACACACACACACACACACACACACACACACACACAAAAGCCCCCAACACCCTGATGCTCATGACCAGTGTTCATACTAGTCAACATTGGGCTTTGAAAATAAGGGCAATTTTCAAGGTTGTGCTTTAGATATAAGAGGGATTTTCCAGGGTCCTTTCCAAGGCCTTTCGTCCAGAGTGAATTCTGAAATCCTCAATCGACAAGCACTTGTTTTAAAATATCAACAAGGACTGGGTTAACTAGCTCCTACATTAACTAAGTGACTACAGTTAGGTAGTCAGTCAGATACCTGGATGAAGGTGAAATGCTGTGAACACCCCCTGCATTAATATACATAAATGAAAAGACAAAAGGCCATGCAAATTCACCTCTTAGAAGTTTATTACCAATGGGCAGAAGAGAGAGGGTGAATTCTACCCAGAGCAACCTTTCGACAGACAAACACTTATACAGTGGACCCTCCGCTCACGAACTTAATTTGTTCCGAGACTCTGTTCGTGACCCGATTTGTTGGCGACCCAAATCAATTTTTCCCAGTGAAATTAATGTAAATAAAATTAATGTGTTTCAGCCATCAAAAACGTTTTTAAAGTGTATTATGGGTTTATGTGTGGCAACATAATATTAAATAACTTATAAAATTAAAATAACCTTAATTATAGAAAAATAAACCTAAATTAAATAAACAGATTATTTTAATGCATGTTACCTTTGCGGTGGATACGTAGTTGCGGGTGTAGGTGGATGGTGGCGGAGGGATATGCTGGTGGTTCTCATGTTTCGCGATTATTTCTTTCTTTATTTCAACTGTTATACGCTTAGTCTTGTTACTCTCACTACCATTTTTCACTTTCTTGGGATCCATAATGAAGCTTATAGAGCAAAAATGCAGAGAAACACAACGAAAAAAATGCACTGAACACGTTCACACCACGAGTGCTTGACCGGAACTTAAAGTTTGTGCCGCGAAGCGTGGGTTGGCTGTATGTGTACGTCATTTGAGGATTTGTTCGTCAGTTGGTAAAAAATCTGTTCGAGAATTTAGTTCGTGAGCCGAGGGTCCACTGTATATAGTTATAAAGTTCTACAAAGCACCTTTAAAGGGATAAGCAGATAAAAAAAACAAATGTGATATTATTGTAGTTGTTATTGTGAGGTTTTCTGTTAGGAGATGGTTATTTAACATTTTGCTACAAAACAAAGTACCCTTTTTGGCAGTTACCCCTCCATTCCTATCTTCATCCACTGTCAATGAATGTTAAACCAGTGATTTTTACTGGTGGGAGAGAAGCGTTCCGTTAGCCTATGCCTAACGTCATGGAAGTTTAAATATACGGGAGATTCACAGGAGAATATGAAAACAGCAGGACGGTGGGTAAGAAGGCTAAAAAATACAAAGAAACTCAGAAGGAAAAAAAGCTACGGGGGGGTTGACAAGTATGCCAGTGTTGGACAGGGTTGAAAACAAAGCTCCAAAGTCACCAAGGGCAACCTTTGGTAAATGTATTCTTTACTCACCGGTGCTGGTGCTGTAGGTGCGCACAGTTGTAGCAGTGGGTGGGGGTGAATCTGAATCTAGTGATGCTGTGTCATCATCTTGGGAGCAGCCAGCCTGGATGGCGCGGAGGTAACTATGGCTTCTGGAACGGAAGCACGTAGGCAAATCAGGCTCATCTCCCCGAGAGTGAGAGCGGGCGAGCGTGTGCATCTCTCCAAACACAGATTCTGAACAGGAGTCTTCTCCGTAGCGTTGGTTCAACTCTGAGTCCCGCATCTGAAGAGACAGAGACAGGTTGATCCCAGCTGCCAAAGGAGTTAGCTTGGATTGCGAAGTTTGGTGTTATCAAGACAGAGGAAGGTGCACTGTAAAGATATGTGAGTCTGTGATTCTGTGCTGCCATTTCCTTGTAATTAAAGCCTGTAAAGTCTGGTTAGTGGGAGAAGGAGGGGTGTAGTCATTATAAGCATTAATAGGTTTCTTACTGTTTAACCAGTTAAAGTGAATCTTCAAAGTAATTATCAATAAAATAGCTTGGATGCAAGTATTTAAACAAGGAAGTTTTCTCTCTGTAAGATGAAAGATAAGAAGCTAAGAGAAAGCAATCTCTTAAAGTTTAAGAGTAAAGAACAGAGAAATTCATTAACATAGTATCAATGTTGAGGCAAATTTACTCCAGTATAAACTTCTGCCAGCAAGTCTCGCTCTAAACTCTATGTGGCAACTGAGCATCATGTGTTTCTACTGAGCATCATGTGTTTCAATGAATTCGTTTTTGTTTAGTTTTTACATTTTACATGAATAGGATCCTGTCAACACCACTCATGCAGTAGCATTAACAGCCAGAGCCGGTTCACTCCAGTGGGCTTCATTCATTACACCAGGCCTCTTTAATTGATCATCTGTTGCTCTGCTGAAGTGGAGAGGGAGACGAGTGAGGCAGGGTGGAAATGACTCAGAGGCTAATCTCGGAGGCTTTTCACAGCCACTTCGGCATGCGACCTCGATGTTTCTAAGACTGTTATGAAAGTATAAATGCATACACTTGTCAACTTGTCAAGATATGATTATATCTCAAGATGCGCACAGGCTATCATATCGCGTATTCATACAAAACATGCAGTTGACATCTGACCTGGCTGATGCAGCTGTTGCGTCCAAGCGTGCTGCAGCCCTGACTGAAGTCGTCATCGTCCCAGCGTGGGAAAGATGAGCTTACAGAACCTCCGAGACAGTCCAAATTATCCACACTGCGATTACCAGAGAATTCTCGCAGAGATGGAAGACAACTGAGAAGAGAAGAGAGGAGGAGAGAGGAGCAAAGCAGAAGAGAATAGATTTCAATTGGCGTATGTAACAGTAAACATTTATGGATTTTACTCTACTCTTCCGAAGGGCGTTTAGAAATACAAAGCAAATGGAAAACGTTAAGCCATGAGGAAAAAAGCTCTTCGCTATGATGTAGACAAATATATGGAATAAAACACAGAGTTGTGTGGATTTAAGAAAATAGCCAGTGATAGATTGGTGTGACATGGCCTGACATGAAGCAGAGTTACTGTTAGCAGCCTGAAGATCATTTTCCCCTAACAGCAGGCCCTGAAGTGTTTTCTCCCTAAAATACAACAGTAACTGGCCAATATTTAAAAATGTCAATTTAGTAATGAATACCACGTTGTATTTATCTGTTTATTGTTAAACATTGAATGTTATGAAGCACTATAGCAGTTAGAAACAACACCAGCTTTTCCCTCACGAGCCTCTCTCTCACTCTTTTTTTTTTTTTTTTTTTGAAGTTTGAAGACAAAATACAGTATGTCACGTTACTGAGAAACCAGAAAGGTCCTAAAGGTTTTACCATGGCATAAAATTGATTAATCGCTACAAGGTGTTGACTCAAGACTCCTTACAGAGGAGCGGTAGCTATCTAAATTTACCATCCAACACCACTAATAGATACCTTGAAGTTGTGTTTTAGCTGGAATTATTGTCTACAGGTGCTCTAGTTACGATGGCCCAACTTATGATTTTTTGAAGTTACAATGACGATTGCGATACTCTAAATATGCTAAAATATTTAGGAAATATTTAAGATTTGCAGGCAGGCACAGCGTTTGACGTACGTTATGTTCGGACGATGCCCGGATGTACGCATCACTCGCCTTGTGTGATTCCTCACTCTCTCCCGCAACTCACGGAGTTTCCTTGTGTATTGCTGTACTGTATAGTGCATTACCGTGTGTTTTTTGTGTGTTTCAAGAGCTAATTTTAATTTGAAAGCATGTCTTCTAAACACCCCAGCATGTCTCCTACAGGAAAAGACTCCTGGGTAGGCTAGGCTAAGCAGTGGTTTGACATACAATATTTTCCACTTACAATTGGGATATCGGAATGCATCTCCATCGTAACACGTATTACGTGCTATTATAGAAAATTAATCAACACCATCTAACTGTGCAATCAGATTTGATCATTCAACAGTGCCGTGGTATAAATCCTTTTAAACAAATATTCTTCTGTCCAACTGTTTATTAACTCATTAACCCATCAGTTTGTGCCCACATCAAACCACACTGATGTGTCAGTTGCAGTGATGGCTCAGCGCTTCGGGATTACCGCTCGGCAGGTTGTGAGATTGAATCCCAGTACTGCCAAGCTGCTAATGTTGGACCTTTGAGCAAAGCCCTTAAGCCTCCTATGGTTTGCATAAATACAGGTAGTCCTCAAGTTACGATGGAGATGCGTTTCGCCACACCCATCGTAAGTCGAAAATATCGTAAGTCGAACCACTGTGTTGAACGACTTAGCCTAGTTTAGGTATCTCAGCCTAGCTTAACCTAGCCTACCCAGGAGTCTTTTCCTGTAGAAGACCACACACACTCACTGAAGACTTCATTCAAATCACATTTCTGTCAGAAGAGAGAGTTTGTCAGAGAGGGCTGCGCCTGGTGGAGGCAGCAGCACTGTGTCTCTGAGCTTGGTCCAGCCACGACGTCGGCCATCGTAACCTGGGGAGCACCCGTATTAGCTACTTTGGAGGGAAAAAAGCACCTAAATTAGTAAATGTAGTCGATCTGCATGTTTAACTTAACATAATTTAAGTGACATTAAATACAAATGATGACACCAACTAAAGTGAAAATGACTGTTCCTGTCCTTTGTCCATAAAGGGCATACTGGGTGAGGTTGAGCAATGGCCACAGACTCTGAACGGTCTTTCTCCATTTTGTTTTACTGAATTATCAAAGTAACAGCATTTTAAAAAAATGTAGATTCCATGTCTACCTAACTGCACGTCAATTCAATAGAGAAAGCCACTCAAGAGTTGTAGGATCCAGAGTCTTACTCATTAATCATCTCATAGTAGGAGTACTGAGCTCTCAGACATGATAGAGTCTAATATTAGATCTTCACAATAGGAAACGCATTAACTCCGTTACTCTGTACTCGTATTCTGAGATGAATGGAGATCCAGGTCTCTGGATGAAGTGCAGCGCTGCAGTCTATGGTGAAGCGGCTCCCCCCGGTGTGCTGTGTGAGGAGCTGCAGATGACCTGCTTCTCTTCACTGCACTGACCTTACGGAGCGTCCGATCTGTTGCAGAGTGGCAATGCTGTGGAGGGGAGACCATAGGGCCTCCAGATCCCCCTGGAGCATCGAGTAGTCCAGTGGACGGCTGGGAGAGAGGGTATTTAATAGTGAGGAGGGCAAGAGGGTAACGGGTTACTGATAAGGAGGAAGGTTTCATTTACCAGAGGGTGAGGGGATTGAGGGGATAGGAAAATGATTCTGAACATGTAAACAGATTTAAAGTGGGTTCAGTAGGGATAGGTAGGACAGGGAGAGGTACTAATGGAAAAATAAAAGCTATGCACTTTAATAACTGTGGTCAGATTTAAAGCCTGGGACCAGCAGTTATGCTTGTTCTGTAAAACACTGCAGGTTGCTAAGTACTGCTGGGTGTATTTTTACTTACAGGAACGTAAACAGAAAAAAGAATCGAATAAGGTTGTCTTGAAAAGGTCAGTCAAGGCTTAGATTATAACAAGAGTATTCCCTGAAATATCAGCAGGATTTTGGAAGACAGAAAGCAGTTCATTGTAATTGTTCAGTCAGGAATGCCATGTACCAGCATTGCCAGACACTGAATAACAGACAACTTCTTCACAATCTCTTTTACAGGAATCTCACAGCTACATATTCAGAAGATCGATGACTCCCCGGCGACTTCAAAAGGCTTTGACAAACAGTACTAAATAACTGCAGGTTAGTGTTCTCAGTCTTTATTGGACTGTATTGTTTCCCTGATATTGCTGTCACTTATACAAGTGGGGTGGAATTTCTACCCCAAAAATAAACATGGTGTATCTTTTTTTATTAGTGTGTATATATATATATATATATATATATATATATATATATATATACACACGGTATGAAGTGACATGGTCAGGAATATGAGTATTTACGTTTGCTTGTGTATGTCAGTGGGGTGAACCCATGTTCCTGAACACAACAGTCATATTTCTGCATTGTGGTGAAACCTGAACATGTGCATTTTATCAACATTAGCACACTGCTTACACACATTTTTTTCTCTTTAGAGGAAGGTGTGGGAGATGGAGAGGCTAGCTGTGCTAAACCTATCACATGAGTGAGCACAGCTTGAATGTGTGTGTGTGTGTGTGTGTGTGTGTGTGTGTGTGTGTGTGTGTGTGTGTGTGTGTGTGTTGGATGTGGGTGGGTGTGTGGGTGGGTGTATTTATATCAATGGCAGGATGCCCACTTACTTTCTAGATGGGAACTGGTCACTGAGGGACTGCTGCGTGGCACGTAGGTAGCTCTGTCTGCGCGCAGCAGTCTTTGGGGAGGGTTTCAAGCTGCTGTCCGAGTCATCGCTGTCCTCCAGGTCCCCCATGGCCTTCACGTAGCTGCCACTGCGCATCCGCCTGCATGGGATCTCACCTCGGCCAAGAGTCCCACTCCAGTCTCCTGTAGAGGGCATCTACACGCCGTTCACAGATTGATCAGAGATAACGTTTGTATGATGGAGATTATGTTTAGATTCTAATCTATCACGTTAGTACTGTCTCATCTGTATGTAAGCTGTACGTCTACTTGCAGTATTTGTGCAGTTTTGATTGATTTGTCGATGGGTGGGTTCTAGTAAATACAAAGAACCATTGAAATCTTCATTGCTAATGTATATCATGCATGTGCAAAAATATTTACACCTGTCCTGTGGTTCTTCAGAGCCACAGTTAAAGAGATTTCTTTGTTGTTATTATCTTGTTTGCAATATATGTTTGCGATGAAGCCCTCGGTGGTTCTGTAAAGTATTTAAACAATGAAACTGCATCTCCACATCAGGAAAGCATCTCTATATGTCTGGGACGACTTGCCAAGTTGCCTTCATCAGTATACCCCTAGACTCACCCTGCTGCGCACCTGGAGATAATGGCAGGCCAGCTCCTGCTGACATGACTTGGACTTGAGCAGGGAACGATCCAGTGTGGCTGAGCCCTTCTGGCACAGCTGCCTACTGGGCCCCAGTGTGAGCGTGGACCAGGGCCCGCCCTTCCCGTAATTCCCTTCCACAACTGCCATTCTTCCTCCTCCTCCTCCTCCTCCTCCTCCCCCAGGACCTGGGAGTGCAAGGAGGCCCTGGTGCTTCAGGTCATTGTTGCTCTTTGACACTTTCAGTGTGTGCTCATTAATGGTGTTGTAGCCTTGCATTAAGTACTTTGAATTTGCTTGGCTTTCCAGCGCTGACCCTGATGCAGAGCTCTGACGACCCAGAGTCATCATTGCCACAGGGTTCCTGTAGTTAATGATGTCACTGTCCAGGTCATCCGAGCTCCAGTAGCCAGACATGTTGGAGCGTGGACGCCGTTTTGCCATGCCCTCATTCTTGGCCCGGTCTTTGCTTTTGCTGCGTCGGTGGTGTTTGTCCTCATTGGCGCTGCTTCCTGAACGCCCATTCATGTTGCCCTTCATAGCCGAGCTTTCTAGTGACTGCGACTTGGTGAAGAGTTTCTGCACAGAGTGGACCAGGTAGCGGATCTTTCCTGGGCTGTCTGTGCGCTGCTGCTGCTGTTTAGTTGTTTCCACAGCTGTGCTACGATGAAACTGTAAGGTGCTAAAGCCATCTCGCTGCCCTGGCAACTGCTTCTCAACCTGATCCAGGAGGGTCATGGGTAACCGGTTCATCTTCCCTGCTCCTGGATGCAAAGAGAAAGAAGAATTTAATGCATGTTTCTGCGTCATTCCTGCATGTCATGGAATAATTACATGCATGGCGTGTCATGCACTATGGAATTTGAAGGCATTTAGTTTCAGACCTAGAAAAAAAAAGGTTTTATGAAATTCACATGGAGATGTTCAATTAAGACCCCAATTTGTTTCCTTTGTAAGGCCCTGATTTTTCCCTTTAATGCAACTAACCTAATGCATATCGTATTTCATGTTTTCACATTATAGTTTAAAAGCTTTAAAAGAGAAAGAACCCTGCATGGAAATGACCACATCTTTCTCTCATTTTTTTTATAGAGTACCTAGACTATTTGGAGATAATATATTATTATGCCAGTTGTACTGATTGTCTACAATTCTCCTACACTAACCTGTAGTTAGCACAAGTCACCTATAAATTACATAACCACAGTATCATTTGTGTCATGCTCTAACTATATATAGAGTATGTTATCAAAATTTTCAGAAAGAAGCAAGCTGACATAATAGACCACACATATTCTTTATGCCAAATGCATGTGTAGGGAGATGCATCAAATGGACAAGAAAATCTGGCCCCTTAAATGGTTCAACAGCTATACTCTACAAAAATCCCTTTTCATAAATAAGCAGTATCAATAGCGATGTAACAACTATATATACAGGCCTATATTAATTATGTAAACACAGGCATTTGGTCTGAAGTTCACTTCCCTGTCCTGACCTGACCTGATATTGTAGCCGATCCACTGGTGATCATGGCTGTGCGTCCTGCTCCGAGCCCCATGTTCATTCCCATGCCAATGGACATGGAGGTACCCAGTGTGCCTGTGCTGATGCCCCCTATGTTGTCTCCACCTGGCGGTGAGAAGTCGCCCTGCTCGTAATGGGAGTTGTAATGGATACGTGGGAAGGTGCTGCTGGTGGACAGCTGGTTGTTTAGGGGTATCAGGTAGTCCGGGGGAAGGCCACCTGTGCTAGGCGAACTGGAGAAGTGATGGGGTTCCAGGGCTCCGTAGTGATCCATGGTGGAAGAAGGGACAATGTAGGGTTGACGCGAGAGGGTAGAGGTAGCTGAGGGTGGGTATAATGGATCTAGGCGAGAGGGCGAGTGTGGAGGGTCGCAGTCGGAGAGGTGACGTGTGCGGTGGGGGGTGTAGCCTTTCATGATGCGATGTGGCAACCCCCCCAAAGACCCCTAAAGTAGCAGCATGGCTCCACCAGGGAGAGAGACACACCCTGGAGGAGATGTCCTGGAGAAAAATGAGGTAAGAGGAAAAAGGGAGAGGGAAAGAGAGAAATATTTGTTAAAAGATCTATTATTCCTGTTATCAGCAGAACCATACTAAATATTCCTTTTGTAATTGTTAGAACTCACTGCCGTGTGGAAGGTGAAATCACAGTCACAATAAAACTGACAAGCTTTTCTCTTCCCCTCTACTGAACCTCTGTTAAACTATTCATGCCTCATGAGATGCTTCATGAGTACATCTGTAACAAAAAAACTGAAGACAGAGCCAATTTCTGGGCAAAGAAAGTGTGAACAGAACTAGTATTCAGGCAATAGTACAGTATCATGGATATTGGTAGACTCACTCGAAGTAATTTCAGCAAGTAAGCAGAGCATCATGCGTAGAATAAGCCATCACATGTATTAAAATGTCACAAACATACAGCACCAGCATACATAGATGCACAATTTGACATGACATTTATTTGACCTGTGAGAATGAGCATCGTTTGTACTGAAGGAGTATCCTGTTGTGCTCATCTGTTGTGTTCATACACACATATACAGTGCATACAGAAAGCATTCAGTCCCCTTTCAATTTTTCACCATTTGTAATGTTGCAGCCTTGTGCTAAAGTCATTCAAATTAATTTTTTGCAAATTTATTAAAAAAGAAAAACTGAAATATTATGTGGACGTAAGTATTCAGACCCTTTGCTCAGTACTTAGTAGAAGCACCTTTTTGAGCTAATACAGCTGTGAGTCTTCTTGGGAATGATGCAACAAGTTTTTCACACCTGGATTTGGGGATTTTCTGCCACTTCTGTGCAAATCCTCCACAGCTCTGTCAGGTTTGATGGGGAATGTTGGTGTATAGCCATTTTCAGGTCTCTCCAGAGATGTTCAATTGGGTTTA
>JAQMCW010000035.1:12855410-12867600 GCA_030068335.1 Chrysichthys cranchii | reverse complement strand
GTGTGTGTGTGTATTTGTCTGTGTGTGTGTGTGTGTGTTTTTATTTGTGTGTGTGTGTGTGTGTGTGTGTTTATATATGTATGTGTGTGTGTGTGTGTGTATATATATGTATGTATGTGTGTGTGTGTGTGTGTGTGTGTATATATGTATGTGTGTGTGTATATATATGTATGTGTGTGTGTGTGTGTGTGTGTGTGTATATATATGTATGTGTGTGTGTGTGTGTATATATATGTATGTGTGTGTGTGTGTATGTGTATATATATGTTTGTATGTGAGTGTGTGTGTGTGTGTCTATATTTTAAACAGGAGACATATGTAACTCAAGAGTGTGTCAAATGTAATAAATGAACTCCTTGAACACTGTTTAGTTTTTTCTAGCACAGGAATCCTCGAACCTCAATCAGCAGTAACATTGATCTTTATATCTGGGCCTTGAGTAATAAATTCTAAATAATTTCAGGTTCAGTACCTCCAGGCAGACTTTGACATGGGTCCCGGACTCCTTTTTCTCAAGGTAGGCCTAATTATACTATTTATTGCAGAATGTAAGAAATACAACAAGAACAAGGATAACAAGGCGTTGTTTTTCTCTGTTAGTCTCCTGAGTGGCCGTATCTCCACCTTAAAAGATGAAACAGGAGCGGTACGTTGTCTGCTTTTCCCTCAATATAAGCTACTGGACGTCGTATGTAAGTTTAATATTCAACATGTTTTTAATTTTGCAAATGTATCTTGGTTCCAGATTTTCATCGATCGCGATCCTTCGCTTTTTGCTCCTATTCTGAATTTCCTGCGGACTAAAGAACTGCATCCAAGGTAATCCTGCGCACTCAGCCTGGATTGTCAGCCTGACATCGGTGGATCTGGCACTGCTGTATACCTAATTACAAATACCTTGGGCTTTTACTAGACTCAGACTTGTACGACGGAGTATTGGGGCCGCACATGAAGAAAAAAAATATTTTTGCCATGACGAGATTAAAGTCGACATGTCGAGAATAAAGTTGAAAACAAATGTCGACTTTAATCTTGACATTCTGCTTGCACCTCAGACGCCGTGCACGCCTGCAGGATCAACTTGACCAGTTGTCTTATTGTATTTTGCGCTCCAACATAACCTCTCTGTATCTCACGCAGGTGTAACCATCGATATCCTTGCATCTGCCCATTTCCAGCAATTTCAGTTTGCAAGAATGTGGCCACTTCTTCCAAGTTTCTCGTTCTGAACAAACGAAGTTTTCGGCACAACCTTTTCAGTGTCCTTACACTAATGATCACACTGTGGTTCTGCGCTAAAACCCAGAGGATTTCTTTATCGCTGAACCCGATTCTGAAGTACAATTTGACCAAATCATCCACACAAGGCATGTTGAGTCGTAGGCCAATCAATCGGTCTGAGTTCAACTTTATTCTCGACATTTCGACTTTAATGTCGACTTTAATCTTGTGATGGCGAAAATATTTTTTGTCTTCATGTGTGGCCCTAATACTCTGTTGTAGACTTGACATGCATATTTCATCTATAAATGTATTTAAATCCATGTCTACATCTTTTACAGGTCTACAGATGTGAACTTACTGATGCATGAAGCCGAGTTCTATGGAATCACACCATTAGGTAAGAATATGACGTATGAAAAAAAGATTTTGGTGCATTGCATAACAGATTCGTCAAACAATATTTTTCAAACACTATCAAGCTTGACTTGTCTCCTAAAAATTCCTCTTAAGGTGACATAGTGAGCTAAGCTCCAGATCTTTCCAGGGAAACACAAAAGAAGAAGCGGTGTCTAAACAGGAAATCTAGAGCTTTCAGTTACATATGATAATTTTTCATACAGCGAACAATCAAACTCCCCCTCTCTTCACTATTATAATCTGATTAATGTGGAGATTGTTGTGGGTACTGTGGATTTGCACAAGGATTCAAATACCTGGTTTCCCATTTGAGGCACCAGTATTTCAGAGAAAACTGAAATCACTATGTGCTGTTTGTTGGAATCCATATATTCGTGTCAGTCAGTGAGGAAAATCAGAAAAAGTAAATATGTATCGGAAAATAATTTGTTTTAGAGAGCAGCACTGTTGTGGTGTACATATTAGAGAGAGAGAGAGAGAGAGAGATACAGTGGTACCTCAGTACTCGAATTTCTTCAGAGTCGAACCAACCAGTTCTAAAAAAAAAAAAAGACCTAGAACTCGATCTGAATCTCAGAAGTTGAACCGTGGACCTAAGGTAACTTGTACATGTCATGAATCTGCCCGAGCGGAGCCCCCTTTTAACACACCCGTTTTGGGGATCCACGATAGCGGTGCAGTCCGCAGAACACTCTGCTGCAGCGCCACTGGTGCATGCGCTAGGACTCACGCCATGCCCGAGCGTCACGTGGGATGCTCCAGATGTTACGCATTTGGTAACTAATGACACAGACTTTAAAGAGATTCGCTCAGGCACACCAAGGTACGAAGCTTTAGACTGCATTCCTCGCGCTATTGCCAAGCCTTGATTATTGGCTGTTTACGCTCCCTGATTTTGACCCTTTTTCTATCCATAGTACGGGGAAATGAGTCATATGGCAGTCAGCTGTCTCTCAGCGGAAACAAAGGGTAACGCTTCAGTCTCAGCCTCGCATTCGCTGTGATAGCGCATCATTTGTTGGTGATAGTGCATTTTTTATTGAACATATCAGGTAATATACACTGTACTTTATATCATTTTGGTAGCCATCGCTCACCAAAAAGTTACACAATAGTTGTACAGATGTTACAACCTAAAAGTTTGTGATTTACGAACAAATTAATGAATACAGAGTAATAATAAAAATAAACACTTTACAAATGACTGTTTTGATAAACATGCTTAGATGTGTTTAGTATATGCTCTTCTTGTTTTATCCTGTTCATTTTGTGTTTAAATGCTAAAAAAAAACATATTTTGGTGTAATTTTTTGGGGCCAGGAACCAAGTAATTGGTTTTCCTTTATTTCTTATGGGGAAAATTTGATCAGAACTTGAACTTTTTAGGATTTGAGCCCGAGCTCTGAACAGATTAAGTTCAAGTTCTGAGGTACCACTGTATATGCTTCTAAGAGTCTGAATGGTTAAACTCTACACGAGCACTGTGTCATTATCATGTTGAATGATTGTCAAAGGCAAGCGACTTTCACACGTAACTGTTTTCACAAACATATTTTCAGGCAATATGTATTTGTGCTGTATTAAACATGTATTGCATAGAGACGCCGTATGAGACACTGGATCTTAACTTGAACTTGAAAACTATATAGTGCTCCGCTTCTCTTATATATACATAGGTATATAAATGTAGATCTTTATTGCTATTGTGTTCTAAATCATTATTATATGCAAATCACTTAGGACGTTATTAACCTGATGTCTACAGTATAGAGCAGGTAAACTCCTACTCCCGCCATGACTAGTGGCTTTGATTATATCCTACTCTTACTAAGTGTGTGAGATGGTTGATTGTGTGTGTATGTGTGTGATAAGTTGTACATCTTTACCCTTCTGTTTGCCCAACCCCCACATATGTGTCCTGTGCTGGGGGTCGAGTCAGCTGTCTCTCAACATTCCCCTGCTGGTTTTAAATAGCAGCTCCCGCAAGTGTGCTGCCGTGCCCTCCCTGCTCAAACAATCCCAGCGGATCACACAGCACTATGGGGGGAAACTGAGCTGTTCCCATCCCTCAGAGCCCATTTTGTGCTAATCACAGCTGCATACCCACCTGTTGTACTAAATGATTGGCCTTATGTGAGCACAGGCACAATATCCAACCTTGCATATACATATGGAGATCAGAAATCCTTCAGTGCTATTAAGTTTCTTGATGACATTAAACGGTTTTGTTTTTGGGCTGTTTGGGTGCTGGTGAAAGAATGACTGCTTAATGGTGCATAAATGATAAGTGTCTTACAGATGTTCCACAACGTTAAACTAGAAATGGATAAAAATTAGTTCTATAAGATATATATATATATATATATATATATATATATATAAAATTCTTTTCGCGTTTGGTACGGAAATGACGTATGACCAAAGAACATATGATACGTGCGGATGAGCGGAAACAGCGTAACTAGCGCTTACATTTTAACTAATCACTTCGTTTGTGGACACCATTTTTATATCGTCTTTTACGAATTGTTATTATTTGTGTGATTTGAGTTATTTTACTGATATTGAAAAGAAGTAAACACCTATTTGGTAAGTAACTATTTAAGTAAACTTTGATCTAAAGATATAAAAAAAATTTCGCGTTTGAAACGGAAATGACGTATGACCACTATTTGTCGAAAAATAAACTTATTTTATAAATACTGCATTTTATTTTTTTTCCCCTTGCACTCAGTGAGCGAAGCCCCTGGGGAATCAGCTAGTCAATAATAAATGTAATACTTGCCCAGTGTATGCAGTATATGTGAAATAAAACTTCTGGACATGCTTGTATAAGCAAAGAATCAAGTTCAGTGTGGTAACACTCCAATAATCAGCCAATTAGCTAATTTTAGTTAATCTCCCCAATAATCTCACTAATTAAATAGGTGACAAAGACAAAAAAAAAGCATGATGGCAATTCAAATTCGATTAATTGTGCAGCCTTAATACCCATATAACCTTTAAAATGTGTGTCATAATTTCACGGAAAGATTTGCATTTAATTGCCATTAATTAACAAATTCCCCTTTTCCCTCCACAGAACATGAAAGATGAAGAGATGAACACCGTTGTCATTATGAACCTGGTAACGTCTGTTACTGCAGAGTTGTGATATGCTTTTGGCATGGGAAATGGCAGCAGACTGGGGGAAAAAAATCAATATTTAACCAGCTCATCATTACAATTTTAGAAAGCCTTATTTGTCGATTTTGTGGAAATGCCAGCCTCAGAAGCACCGCAGCTTACTGAGTGCAAATGCCAACACAACACACATGCATCCATTATGCACAAGCTGTGAACACTAGAAACAATAAAGAACAAATTATGCAAAATGAACCATTATTATTCAAATGTCCCAGATATTATTCACAGACAACTGCACAGAGAAATTGCATCTAGTATAATTAATGCTGGAGGAAGGAAAATTTGAAATAACGTGATGAAATGATGAACTGGTTTGATTTCTCATTTCCGAAGCGTCTCGCTTTGTTTCCTGCTTGTTTCATCCTTGTTTGCCTTCACCTTTTCTTTTCTTTTTTTTTTCTAAACTCTGTGTTCACATTGATACGGACCAGAAAATAGGAATAAAACTGCTGGATAAAATTGAGATCTGATATCTTTAACAGGAGTGGAACGATCACCGTTTAGCCTGGGATCCCAAAGACCATCAAGGGATTGACGTACTGCGAATTCACTCAGCAAAAGTGTGGCTCCCGGACATCGTTCTTATTAACAAGTGAGTGTGTGTGGGCAAGCAATTAGAAATTCAGTTGTACAAAGTCAGTGCACAGACTTTCTGCCACTCTTTCACCTTGTTTTTTACTGTTGCTTACACATGCCTGGTCATTTGTAGAGGTAGACACGGTTCGGTTGAGGTAAGACACTACAGGTAGAGATACGTTTTCTGAATTTTGGGTAGAATATAATCTATAACATCTGCTCTTAAATTGTAATAAAAGAAATCTAACCACTCAAGAGTAATATGTTTATTTTAATTTCTTCCATTTGAGACCTCCATTTTATCTGATGATTAGCCATAGAAGAAGACTTTAAGCTCTGCCCACTTGGCACAAGTACAATATGTCATACATATTTCCTTTTAAACTCCCTAATTTTTTCCCCTTTCGTCAGAACCAAAGCCCCCAGATTCCAGATGACTTCCATTAACCTACTTGTGAATTTCTTTCCCTATCTCAAAATGTTCATAATTGTTGAATTTCCGATCAATTGTATACTGAAAAATAGAATAAAACTTCCAACCAGCACAGCTGGTCTGTAAAACTTATTATCTGAAGTGTTCGCCGTGAAATTAACGTTTTAATTCTGTAATCATACAGAGATGAGATTGTTACACACATTTAATTAGATGAAGCCTTATTGCATAAATAAGTGCACATTTATGAAAAAAGTATCCAAAAACTTGGAACGCTATCAGCAGGTTACTGTGATATCTATTGCTTTCTAAAAATGCCCTTATTTACCTGTATTATCGAAGCTCAGCATCCTGCATGACATCTTTCTCCTCCTGCCATTCAGAAAATACTGATGCAGATATAAAGCAAATAAGGCCCTGGTTAACCTTTTATGACCGGAATTGATATGCTGTGGATCAAACCTAAGATAAATAAAGCTTATTAAAAACAAGATCTATGTGAAATTAGAACATTTAGTAAGATTAATTCAGGTGTGTAGGGTGATGGGTTTCCATCACAGTAACCTCTGAATATTAGGGCAAGCATACTAGATGTCTCATCAGCTAAATATCAAACCCCAAGTGAGTTGAGTCAGGAATGATAGAGGATGGATGAAACTGCTGTATGGAAATGTGCTCTGCTGCAGAACAGGAACACACCTGTGTAGAATAGTGCTAAATATATGCATTGGTCAATTTATTATGTTTTATGGTCCAAATATTGTTAGTGAAATATATTGACATCTCATTGACCTACTCTACATTTTGATTGTTGATGGAGTCCAAAGACAGCTGTCCTCCAATCTATATTAAAGCTGGAAAGTGTGTTAGTCCTCAAAATAAAACTCAGGCATTTAATGGGCTATAATGTAAGAATTGACTGCCTGTCCAATTCATAATCCACACTAGGGGGCAAACAGGGGGCAGTGTATCACCAGAAAGTTGAGGAGTCCACCCCATCACAAGAAACGAGCAAATACACAAAGTTTATGCCCTCATTCCAAAAATGAGATAGTTTACAATGTTTGGGTATACAGTATGAATGGAGGTAGAGCATTGCAGTTGGTAATGGGGCAGTGGTAGCTCAAGGGGTTAAGACGTTGGGCTACTGATCGGAAGGTTGGGAGTTCAAATCCAAGCACCACCAAGCTGCCACTGCTGGGTCCTTGAGCAAGGCCCTTAACCTGTAATTGCTCAGTTGTATAAATAAAATAAATGTAAGTTGCTCTGGATAAGAGCGTCTGCCAAATGACAGTAATGTAATCCAGTCTTTGCCTGCTGTTTATCGTACTTAATTTGTCCATATACTGCTGCCTGGCATCGTGATTCAGTTTCTCCTGGTAGGGTCCATTTTCTGTCTCTTTTCTCCCTTCCTCAGAAATCCAACATACCTGATACAATATGGCTTACGTATTTTTACTGCTTCGTGAGCTACAGCCAGTTGTGAAAGGATAGTACGGAAACATCACAACTGCTCAGATCCAAACCAAATACAGCAACTCAAAATTTTATGCAGTGGGAAAACAAGTTGAAACACACTGCCAACATGAATATGTTCATAATACAAAAAGTAATAATAATAAAAAGTACTATTGACTGAACGTGTGTTTCACTGACTTAAGTGAAAACCCCAGGAACAAGCTGGTGGATGAAAATTACTGCATTACAGCTTTCTCTGAGAATTATCAGGGATGGCACTATGTATTTAAGGACTATACAGTGTATAAAAAATTATTGTCAATCCTGTATAACTCTCCACAGGGATGCTGGAGACTTAAAAGACGCAGTGGACACAGGGGTATGACCTATCCACCTCCAGAGACTTCATATTTCTGCACTTTTCATCACAAAAACACACATTCATTTTAAACATCAAATAAGAATAGCGGCCCCATACTTGTTTTGTATTTGGGGGGTAGTTTTGGAGATACAGAGGACCCTCGGCTCACGAACGTGTTGGATGGCGAACAAATCGACGTGCAAACAGATTTTGTAACCGGCCGACAAACAAAGCCTTGACTGACGTACAGGCAGCCAACCCTATGCTTCACGGCGCAAACATTCAGTTCTGGTCAAGCACTCGTGGTGTGAATGTGTTCAACACATTTTTTCATAGTTTTTCTCTGCATTTTTGCTCTATAAGCTTCATTATGGGTCCCAAGAAAGTGAAAAGTGGAAATGGTAGTGAGAGTAAGAAACCTAAGCATATAATAGTTAAAGTTAATGTGTTAATGTGATTAACAAGAAATAATCGCAAACCATGAGAACCACCACCATATCCCTCCACCACCGTCCACCTCTGCCAGCAACTACGTCTCCACCACAAAGGTAGTGTGCATAAAAATCATCTGTTTATTTCATTTAGCGTCATTTGTCTATAATTAAGGTTATTTTAATTTTATTCTATGTTTTATTGCCACACATAAACCCATAATACACTTTTAAACACATGTTTCGAGGGCTGAAACACATTCATTGTATTTACATTCATTTCAGTGGCGAAAACGGATTCAGATCGCGAACAAATCGGGTCAGGAACAGAGTCGCGGAACGAATTAAGTTCGTGAGTCGAGGGTTCACTATACAATAATTATTTACCATCAGTGTATATTGTTAGAAAAGGATTAACACACACACACACACACACACACACACACACACACACACACACACACACACACACACAGAACACCTGGCATTTCATGAATATGTGTGAACCATGTATGTAAGTGCATGATTGGTCCATATAGTGTTGTAAGAGATGCTTGTTTACGAAAGAAAAACAATTCTGTCTCAAAATAGTGTAGACTGCAAACCAGACAACTTAAATTCAAATGTCTGAAAAGACAAATAGTTACCAGATAGTGATGCTATGGGGGAATTGGATTCAAAGGAAAGAAGATGGATGGGTGCAATCTAAGCCGTTGTGCCTCTCCACTGACCAGTGCTTTCCCAATCTGTCGACCAGAGGCATTTTCATCAAAACCCTGCTACCTGCACAGCAAGGTCACACTTAGCATTATCTGTTCTGAAGAATATAGCTAGTTAGCCAGTACAGTAAATGTTCTAATTGTGCATATGTACGTACATATCAGTCTTTTCTTAAGGCACCAGACTATGGCCTCTAAATGGCAAATTTGAAAACTTCTCATTTGTAATCCCTCTAGAGCCCCAACCCCCGCCCTCGATGAGCTGTTATTATTTACCCCACTACATATGTCCTGTTGTTATGATGAGATGACCTTAAGACCACCATATTATCACACTGTGCTCACACACACCCATACTGATTTGCCATTTGATGCATATTACCTCAGATCCCTCTGTGAACCTCCCACTGGCTTGACATTACCAAAATAATAGAAACAATTAAATTATCTAACTATATTATATATAACTATACATTACAAGGACATAAATATATCCTGTATAGATAATGCTGCTATGGTGAGGGTCCATCTATCCATTTGGCTGGCTTTTTATTTCTATCTTTTTGCCCTCAAGTCTTTCCTTCACTATTGATTCACAAGACAGTGAACAGAAGGAAAGGGAGCCGTCATCTACGAGCAATCTGCCGGATTAAACACTGGCAGCAACTAGGATTTTTAATGCAAAAAAAAACAACAACAAAAAAACAAAAATAGCAGCTATTTTCCCCCTGAGCTTTGTCAGTTTTTTGGTGTGAAATTATATTATATTTAAATAACCAACACCCAACTACTACAGTGCTACCTAAACCTAGATGATTCTTACAGCCTTCGCCTGCAAGACCATTCTCCTATTATGTTAACTGAGAGACATAATTTCTGCCCTAGATGTGAAGTAATAGTCAAAGTCAAGAGTGGATTACAATGATGAGGTGCAATGTGAAAGAGCGATGGTTAACTGATTTAGGCTGCTCCTTCACTCTGTGGATTACAGGCAAGCGCACCTTTTGCCTTTTGAATAGTGCATGAAAGGAATTAGCGCATTAATCCTGTCACTCCCCAGGCTCTTGGCTGCCCTAGTTTCCTCAAAGACAGAGAGAGAGAGAGAGAGAGAGAGAGAAAGCAAGGGGGGTTGGGGTCAGATAGATTCCACAAAATCCCATGAAAATACAAACACCACATTAGGGGCTTATAGTATAATAAAATTTTCAAATGGCTTGCAGTGAAGGAACAGGAGTTTGTTGTTTAGATTAAATGGGCCATGGATGTCTTTGTAAGGCAAAGTAGACAGCCTCTATGGATTTCCATTCAATATACTTTCAAAACATGCATTCCCTAGGAGAACAGCTGCGATAAAACGCCTTGCAAAACGATCGTGCTGAATTCTTCATCTGAATTTATTTATTTATTTATTTATTTATTTATTTATTTCCCCCACACAGACTGTGACACACTTGCGACTTCTACAGCATCCCCATGAGAAGTGACATCGGTGATCACATTCTCAGAAAGTTTGCCAAGCTTTTCGAGCTATTCCGTCTGTATCACGGGGGAACATCCGAAGAACAGTCAGGTAAATCCAGCCTAGGGAACTTTCCCAACGCAAAGCATCACAATCTTCGCTGTGAGCTCTGTGCTTCAGCATACTACAGGATGCATGTGTCAGTACAATCACTGAAAGTGACAGAGTACACATAACATTTTTATAGTATGCATGCCAACATGAAAAACATGAAACCCATGACATACAATGAAGAAATGGGTTTCAGACTAGCATCATGGACCAGCGGCTCACCCGTCCATTATCTATACTGCTTATCCGTCAGGGTTATATTCACAGTTGAGTTAGGTGCATACAGTGATGATTTAATACAGAATTGTGCATGGTATTCAGACCTCGGACTTATATGTTGCACAAGAGTTATGCACGTAGGGTAAAGTCTGCCTTATACAGAGGTGTGTCCGAGTTATGTGTAGTTCTGAACTCGAACATAAACTCATGATATCAGTATAGAGTAGTATTACGTCCAGCACCACTGGCTGACAGTTTACTATTGTCACGATATACTGAAATGTATATTTTGATCTACTAAAATCCAGTGCCATTCAAGACTAATAAAAAATACATATATACAAGGTGGGCCATGAAAAAGTAGCCCGCCTCTAATACCAGTGCCACGCTGGTTGGAGGAGGCTGTAGCCCATTACTCTCTGTCTGTTGCCCCCATGTGTAGGTGCATAGACGTGAACGGGGACAACTTTCAGCATCTGTTGTGACTTTTGTTTAAGTGAATATATGCTCGTTCATCATATCTTCCTGATGCCGGAGACAGGCTACTTTTTCGTGACCCACCCTATATAAAACACTATTAATCAATTAATAGTATCAACCCTTCAAAATTCATGAAAAGCTTTTTTTTTTTTTACACAAAGGACTTAATCTTAATCACTGAATGACATTATATTGCATAATCTCAATACGGAGCAAATATTTTTAAACAGCTGCATAGCCAAACTTTGAATATTAAAAAAACTGTCTTTGTATAAATATTAATATAAATTTTGGACTTCACAGACTCTGAATACGACCCTTAATGAATATCTGCCCATAGACCAGGAAAGGATCATAATGGGTTACACTTTAACTAAACAAGGTAGTTGACTAGAAAATATTTATTTCTCTATAGCTTTCTCCATCAATTATATCTGATGTTTGTCTGATGAATTTTTGCTTTGCTCTCCCAAAATACTTTCCTGTCCTTATTCAAGATTTCCATCTCCTGTAAGAACCTCATCCCGGAATTCTGATGTTAACGCTGGTCTGTATGCTCTGAGCATTTACCAGTGTAATGCAGGCATCACCTGTGAGTTAGTAAATAACCAAATCCAGTAAAGAACACCAGAATACAACTGAAACAGAGGAATCAAGCATGTCGGCTATGTTCATAACTGGGGTTTTTTTCATCTGCCATTTGTATGAGAAGCTTTTCTCAAGGACCCAGAGACAAAATAGAGCCCAGAATAGAAGAGACGTTTTACAACAATTAGCAATCAGAATAGCAAATATAACAATCCCAGCAGTAATTATCCCCTCAATATTCATCAACAAATTCATTCCTCTAGTGTGGTTGTTATTTAATAGCCAGACATAGTGCTCCAGACAAGTGAACTGATCAGTTGTTAAGCCATCTGAATACACCCATTCCTTGGCCTTTTCGCTCCTGTTTCTCTACACCACCCCTTTCAGTCCTATCTGTATTTTCCCTAACCAATTCTGATTGATACCCCCTTTCCACCAACACAAACTACACTGGAGATCAAAATTAGAGAACAACCTACAATTTCCTAAATATCAAGGTCACTATGTAGTCCTATTTGGAAATGATCC
>JAQMCW010000035.1:12837331-12849283 GCA_030068335.1 Chrysichthys cranchii | reverse complement strand
TTATTTCTTATGGGGAAACCCGCTTTGATATACGAGTGCTTTGGATTACAAGCACGTCTCCGGAACGGATTATGCTCTCAATCCAAGGTTCCACTGTACCTTTCAGTTGTTTTCATTGTACAGTAGTTACCGTATAATAAGATGTAGATGAATATCTGAATAATATGATTTAGGATTTAGGGGTCAGTGGTTTACCTCATTTAGCTGAATAACTTGAGAAGCTGAATACAAATACATATAATTTTTTTACTTGCATTATTGCACTGTACTACTTTTACTTCAAAGTACTGCTCATAAAATGCTATGAATGGCCAACCAAAAATATAATGAAAACACATGTTTGCAATGTTGTGCTTTGATTTTCAGTTCTATGTAAAACCAAATCACAACGCTCCTAGATTTGTATTATTACATCATCATGAAAACTCCATACAGAAAGGTCCCGGTCGGCCAGAAGGTTCAAGCCAGGACCTTCTTCCTGTGAGGCAAAAGTACTGACCACTGCACCACTGTACCACAATCAATACATCTTTGTTTGGAATTTATATGGCGTCCGAGCACACTAATTAACTCCACTCAACATGTGTATTCAATCAAAGTCACTGTGTTGCTAGGTGAGTCACTGCAAAGTTCAGGTAAAGGTTATTCTGAGGTGCCCTAGCAGTTCTGACTGACAGTGCACTTAGAGGTGCTAGTACAGGAGTGTGTGTAATGCAGTGCAGTGTGCTGGAGCGAAGTGCTCTTGCTCTCTCTGGGAACCCGTCTGACATGATGTGATTTGGCCAGACTGACTCTCTCTGACACCAAAGGGAAAGGTCAGAAGGGAGGAGGAAATGAAAAGAGTACAGCAGAGACAGACACCAACAGCTCCTTGGCTGATTGCTAATGCAAACTCAGACATGCTCATTTTTACACAAGCTCTCAGATGACATAACAGAGGTGGAGCATTGGCCAGCCTATACCTTAGTTATTATTTAAGTGTGTGTATGTGTGTGTTATTTTCGGAGAACTGCAGGTGTAATAGTCTCTGGAACTGCCATCCACACGAGCGAAAGTATCGAAACACACACCCAGAGCTCCACACACATACACAGTGTTCCCTGACTTAATTATTAATGCAGTAATAAGTAATGCTATGCTAAACCCAAATCTAGCCCACCAGCTAAATGTCCCCACAAGGTGAAATATGCCAGACATTGCTATCCTTGTGGGGACATTTGGTCCCCCACAAACAGTAAAAAGAAAAACTCATATACTTACAATATAAATTTGCAAACTATGTCAAGAAAAAAGCCAGTTATTAGAAGTGATCATCACATGTGAAACAGACCACAGTGTGACACGGTGAAATTACTTCTCTGCATTTGACCCATTCACCAGGTGAAGCAGGGGCAGCCGAACAGCGCAGTGACCAGGGAGCAGTGTTTGGGGACGGTACCTTGCTCAGGGTACCTCAGTGTACCTTGTTGGTCCTGGGCCTTGAGCCCACAGCCTTCCAATTGAAGAGCCAATGCCCTGACCGCTAGGCTACCACCGCCCCACATTCTCACATATTGAGACAGAAACACAAACAATACACTTTTGTAGATGGCTTAGAGGCTGTTCTTTAAGCGTCACAATTAATACAATAAACATTTACAAGCACATAAACTACTTCAGAGCATTAGGGTGAGAATGAATTGAATTGCAATTCCTGTCGCACTTCCTTATAGAATTAACAGCATAGGCACATTACTGTAGCTGCAACTAATGTCATTTTATCTTAATGAGAAACCCAAAGCTTACTCTCATCCCTCTAATCTCTTGGCATGTTCTCAGTAAACGATTTCCCACCTGATGTTAAAAGGTAATTAGAAACAATGAGGGTTGTCTGCAAATTAGTGCTAATCAATACACGCCCTTTGATTACTGAACACAAGCTGCTTTAGCTACACACACCAGTCAAAGCTACACTATTGGGCTTTAGCAGTTCTAATGATGATCAATATTCACCCACAGTATTCCACAGTATCGATATGTTTTGCAAAGAAGTGTCATTCAAATGTAACATATTTTACATAACAGACATACATAAATCAAGGAATGGAGACATGGTAGAAAGGTGATGGATTTGAAGGTGGGTGGTAAAACATCCTCTAGTAATCGTTCTATATTTATAGGCCTAAACTGGAATTGCTCACGTGCTGAATTCAGTAATAACCACACATGCATCAAGTTGAATTTATGCCCATAGACTGACTGCTGCTCTGTGCGTGACGTTCAATCCATTTGGACCAAGAACCTGACTGTATGTCCTATGACGCTCCTTCACTGCTATCACCTGATAGACAGACTGAATCCTGTTTCATCAGCATAGATCACTTGAGTTTGGGTAGCATTTACATTAAGCTCCAGGGGGGCTTAACTCTAATCATCAGCTACATCTGTTGTAAAATTACGGACATGAATTTTAGAACTATGCTCTGACTAAACTTCAACTGAAAATGAAGTCTGGGAGAAAAATTAATTTTAATAATTTCCGGAAAGGATAAATTCAGTGCTGCAGTCCATTATTTTTTCATTTTTTCATTTAAATATTCTGGTGTCTGCTGATGTCTGTTTGAAGGCTCTTTGGATAAAGACTAGCTGGCAGGTATAGCCATTTCATACAATTAAATGATGTGGCTTTTCTGCTAAAAAAAAACCAACCAAACAAAAAACCCCAAACTAAATTAATAATTGTATTTAGTGAGTGAAATTCAGGATTTCATCCATCTACCTAGTTGCCATTCCCACAGTGTCAAATTGTAGTTCCAGTGGCATTTCAAGTTCAGAAGTGACAATTTATGGGTCTCAGAAAGAGATTTCCTGTAACCCTTCCAGTCTACGCTTATTCATATAGAGATGGCTTATAATTGTTCATTTAACAACCTCAATTATGCAGTTGTCTTGTTTTATTTTATTTGGATATTAAGAAAAACCTGCTTCTGTCTCCCCAATTTGGTCTTTGCCTGTTCCCAGCCAGGCAACCATGAAGGATGAAGGCTAACACAGGCTTCTTCAGAAAGCATGAAGCCAACTGATTTTATAAAAAGTATTTCTCATACTGTGTCACAGTGCCACATAAAACTCTCAGAGGCAAGTGCTATCTGCCCTCTGCATACATGAAGCCCTGATTGAGGAGAGAGAGAGAGAGAGAGAGCGAGAGAGAGCGAGAGAGAGAGAGAGAGAGAGAGAGAGAGAGAGAGTATGCCACCTCTCCCACCTAGACAGCACAATCAACCTTTCTCGCTTTGACTCCCAGCCATGAATGGCTTTGCAGTCCAACATTTGGCAAATTATCAACTTTTCCAGACTCAAGCTTTTGTCATGGCCCTCATTGTACTTCATTTTCTCTTAAACAATATACTAAATGCATTTTTAAATGTAACATATAAGTAGTAGTAGATGTATAGATTCTACTGATTTTTATACTCTGTAATTGCATCCTCCATACTGCTAATATGAAATATGTTCTCCTTGATTGCAAAACAAAGGAGGCGAAATGATTATTGTAAAACAAGCATCTGGAGAAAGGCATTGATTATGGACTGAAATGCACCACACATTAACGGCACAGATTACTGGTTTGAGCGGAACTTGTGTGTTGACAGATGGCGAACTCCACTAATTGTGGCTATGTTGGGAGTAACATTATCAGAAGCAGTAGCAAGTGGCACAACAATCTCTGGAGATTGAGGCAGCTGTGGAACAAAACAATGACAGGATCTGACTCATAGAGGAGCTGTTTGCTGATCTGCTAAAGATAGATCTGCATCTGTGCAGAAGTTGAAGCAATTCAGCATGCCAGTTCGTTCAGTCATGCTAGTTGAAAACACTACAAAGCAATATGGTGCGGTGCATTTTAAGAGCATCCACAGCAGGCTCAGATTTCACTTAGTGAAGAGCTCTAGATATAGGAATACTGTGAATCATTTAACAGGGGTTTTTTTGTGTGTCAAATCTACTTTACATTCCTGTGTCTATTTTTGAGAGAATGTCAAAGTCATCAGAATGAAGGCAGTTGTGGCATGAAAGAGAGTGAAGAGCAGGGTAATAGAGGGGCTGAGATACTGCAGGCATGAGAAGATAGAGTAGCTGTATGAATATGAATGCATAAATGGACTGGGGCAGAGCTGTCAGGTTGATTTTATCATTTATGTCTGAAACACCACCAGACACATGGAACACATGAACACAAACATAGAAAGACAGGAGGAAAAGAAATGAATAAGAACTCTTGTCTCCTGGGAAAAACTGAGATGATGGAAAGATGCAGCAGAAAAATGTTCAGATGCCACAGCACTTCCCGACAACTAAAATATACAAGACACCAAAAGCCCTCAAAGCTGCAACACCATATAATTAGGATTATGACAGTCCAAAGTAACGTACTGTTTCATTTGATATCGGACAATACATTTGACAGGCTGCACAATAAAGTAGGCTGTTTGTCGTAAAATCTGGATTTTATTATGCAAGGTGAGATAAACATTTCAACTTTATCAATCTAACGCTTCTGCTTCTGAAAAGGTATCTTTTGCACACAGCAACCTTTTCGTACTGTTCAGTCTGGGCTAAAGGAAATATTGTGCTGACTGGGAAGTTCATATTCTCTAGTAGAGAATGCGGGATTCAAAAACACCTCTAGAGCTCCAGAGAGCTCTATGACTGTTACCCATGTCACACCAGAGTTATACCCACATTAATTATGCGTGTGTAAGGGTCAACCCGTGTTGTCAGCCTCGGGTTTGCGACCCACCTGATGGACAAGGATCAGATAAAGTTTGAAATCTAACATGAATGACACCACCTGGGTCTCTCACAATTGGGCATTACAAATAAATCTCATTTGCAGATGTGGACACAGTGTTCTCAGTGCTTTGTTCTGTAGGCATTTCCAAAAGTCAATGCGCACACACTCTCTCGTGCACCCTCACACGGCAGTGTAACTAAACAACTCTCAAGTGCAAACTCACAATCTTCCAAAGCTGCAGTGTATTTTCAAGTGCTTAAAACAAGACTTAAAAAGGTACGCTGCACAGTTTTTCTCCACTTAACTTCTTAAGTGTGTGCATGAGTTCTGGGCAAAAACACTGTAGCTGAAATGAAGCGTGTGCATGTTTTTGTGCATTTCCATTAATTAGTACTACGACTAATTTCCATGCACTGAGCTTATGAAATTAAAGCACGCGCAGTGTGCACCAGCGCACACCGTTTCATGCACACACAAACGCATGTGTGAGCGGTGAACACACATATGCACAGATATGCACACATACCCACACTTACCATCTGTGAGTGCTAATCTGAGGGAAAACAATATAAAGGCGTAGAGACAATGCAGCCAAGAGGAAAGAAAGAGCACATGAGAGTCATGCATAGAGTTTATGTGAGATATTCGCCCAATTTCAGTCTATGAGTTAACTGGAACACCTCGCTCCTGGATTGTGACCCACGTCCTATCTGAATTGTCCTGACCAGGGATTAACCCATATTAACTCACCTGGGTTGATTACTGGTCATATTACCCAGGTCCGATCCTGGTCATTGGTTTGAAACGGGTATCAGTGAGCACAGATAGCTATCAGCAGAATACACAAAGGCCGTACTTCAGGCACACTTCTTAGCCTTGTTGAAATTTGTCACATACTAATGCACAGCTTTTGTTTCGTTATATGCTCTGAATGAGTCTGATCATTCAAAAAGTGTCATAGCGTTTCATTTATTAAACTTTTATCATGTTAAATGTTTTAATCTCTTGGAAATGGAAACATAAGGTAAATATTCAGGGAATGCTTATTTTTTTCCCCTATCAAAAAATATCATATTACGACATTAGCATATTGGTATTGTATCAAATTTAAATTTTGTGTATTTTCACAACCCTTCTCATAATATCTCAATAAGCTGCTTTACTTACCACATGAAAAATGGCTTCTCTCAAATCATTATTGCGTAGCGGTTTCTGTCCTTTCTTGACCTCTCTTTCTTTTCATCACACAAAGTGACACATAGTAGGACTACCCGCACTGTTTAGGAAAGGGAAGCATGGATTCGCTTATTAGTTAGCACATGGTGTCTTGGCTTATCATATCACTGTCAGCTGTTCTACAGAAACAAGACTCAAACGGTACACTGTATTTTGGAGACCTCTCTTGTCGTATGGTAAGCTGTCTAGTTACACTCCTATGACTGAAATGGACGGAAAAGGCACTAAGAAGGTAAAGAAAATGAACACGAAGCCTGATGACTGTGAGAGTGCTCAATGGCATAAAGTAGCAACAGAGTGCACAAGAACACGAAGGACTTGACCAATCAGCTGCAAGTTCTTTGTCAGGTACAAGATTGCCAGATATACAGGCTGTCAAGCAAGCTAATGCAAAACATTCCTAGTATCTGGAATGAGGGATGTTAAATAAAAATGAGGAGCAAGTGCAGATTTTTATTTATTTATTTATTTTTACCAAAACTCCATTTCCCTGAATCATCTGTCCGAGAGCAAACTACAATGATCAGTCACATGACCCATTACATAACAATGTGCCCTGCTTTCAATTCCCAGTCTACTAACTTGATTCACTTGTTACTAATTGACAAACTATATATATTCATGCCAAACACCTTGGCAAACATAGGTTAAATTTCTGTTTGTTCTAGCTTACCACTGGTGATGGTGGCGAGCCATTGTGTACACACTATCCTAGTTCGCTTAGCTTATTGAGTTGAGCTTTGCTTCATCTAGTCTGCTTGTGGATAACCTTAACCATTGCCTATATCACCACACTAATTCTGAGATTACTCTTTTATTTTATTCCCTTTATTTATTCTGAATAAAACCCAGCACTTGTGACCAAAACTCTGCCCATGCCTGACAGATTGTTTTTTTTAACACTGAATAACAATTTGTTATGTAGTGGTCCCACTGCACTTCTCCTAGGTTCTTTGACTGCACAAATTGGAAACATATTGGAACTTTATAGGCGTGTTTGTTACAAGAACGCATCAAAATCATTTGTGATCGGAGAGGATGAAAATATAATGCTTCTTGCGCTTTTGTGGTGCAGATGGAGCACTGTGTGTGATGTGTACAGAAGTGTGATAAGTTCCCCAAGGCAGATGTTTGGTCAACTGCTGGGCATGCAAAAACATCATAGCGCTGCTTTACTGCATATCCCTCCATTCATAGCTCTCCACTCTGATCAGAATTTCCCTCAACTACAGCACACCACAGGTGGTCCGAAAGTCACAGGAATGCGGCAGTGTTTCTATAGTGACAGTCCAGCAACAACTGTCATAAAGTGATGTGTGAAGGTTAAAGGTTAGAGGTTAAAGGTTTTAGGGCATTTTTGCACTTAGCCTAATGGTGCCTGTAATCAGTGGATTATCTTCTCTATTTGTGCAAAGGTGTGATAGGATCATTTATCTGATTGAAACTGCTATTGTCTGAAAGCAGTGGTCACCAGCCCTGTTCCTGGGGATCTACCTTCCTGCGGGTTTTGATCGCCAGCAAAGTCTAACACACCTTTTTTAGTTGAAAAACATGCGATAGTCAGGTGGGCATGATTATGTTTAGAGCTTCAGTGAGGTATGTCGCCAAGAACATGGTTGGTGACCACTGTCCTAAAGAAAGGAGCATCCTTTGGAGAAAGGTGGATGCTGAAACGACATCCTTACTATGCAACATATTTTCAACATGTGCATTCGTTCCAGCCAAAAAACAACACGCAGCTCACACGATCTCGCTTACAGGTTCTCATTGCATCATGTTAGCTAGGTGTAGTCATTCATTACATGCAATAAGAAAGTATTCGATTCAGGATGCATTTAGGAAGCACTGCCAACACCGGTTTATTGAAAAATATGCAAATTCATTTGGACATGCAAACTGATTGTGCAAAGTGTATCTTTTTTTTTTTGTTGCTAAAATGGACACAATTGGTATAACACATTTATAATTCATATTCATGTATTATTTATTTAAGGTGTAGTTTTTCGCAGATGTGTGGTTTGTGATTTCTACTTGATGCTGGTCAACATTTTGACTTCACCCATTTAGTCTAAACTGCTCACATATATTAAACAAATTCAGCATTATTTGGGGATCGAATTTGTTTCATAAGTAGAGGAGGTGCTACCTAACCAGCAAACTGAACCTGAGTTCACGTATAGCAAACCCCAAACTACCACTTTCAGGCAAAACAGAGGAAAAATTAAAATGTCCTCGATTTTCAGTGTGGTCTAGGTATACAATGTATTAAACCAAACAAGGGATTAACCTCGACATTTTATATCATGCAAACCCAATATCACCGTTCTTCCTCTTCCCAAAAAAGAGCTTATACTAGTCAGTGACAGGATCTTGGTGGGTTGCTCATTTTATTGTTTGGGCCTCTGGTGCAATATTTCTTGACTATGCATCAGGTGACAGAGGGGTATAATATGCCTTCTAGCCTAGCGCTATATGCCTGATCTCACTCCTGCCAGGACTATTTCAAGCTTTTCTCCAAGCTAGTGTGTTGTAAATAGATGCAATTAATGCAGTCACTGATAATTATGCGGGCATGCTGGCTTCACAAAGGATTTTGTAAAACATGGATTAGAGAGAGCTCTTTTATGGACATTAAAGCTCAAGCTGCTCAGCATAGCACTGAAGAAGAGAGAGAAAGAGAGAGAGAGAGAGAGAGAGAGAGAGAGAAAAGGATTTTGGAAAATGTATCTGGCTGTTCTAATTTTATAGGTGAAAACCTAACTGGTTAGGATAGCTGTGATGATACTCAAGATTTTGTGATGTTATGTTTTTTTTTGTAAGAACCCACAGCTTTATATATTTAGCTTTAGACTGATTAATTGGTTTGATTGATTGACTGATCCTTTCATTCTTTGTTTGCATATGGTCCCTGCCGAGATAAAGATAATACACTAAGCTGTTAACTTGTAGAACTGATTAAACTAACAAAATGAATCATAAGCAATTCATGAAGCAGACGCTTTTACTGTACCTAACAAAGCAACTCTCAGGAGAGCTTAAAAGCGTCATCATCTTGATTCTGTACAATACACATAACGACGAGAGGGTGGTGGTGTCGTGTCCTTTCGGGAAAACAAAAACGGCTTCTGAAGTGCATCAACGTGCCTTTGAGATATTGGTCTTTCTCAAGAGCTCAAATACAGAATCCTTTAGAAAAATACAGGAACTAAATTTCGTGAGAATGAGAATGATGTGAGAATGAACCAGTTGATTAAATCTGAGGGACTTCGGTCTTTTTCTTCACTCACAGCTTTCTGGAGTCAGAATGCTGTGCTCCTATGACCACTTAATTGAGTTCATATCCACTAATTAGTATGCAAACTAAATTAGCTGCAGGAGCCATGAAAGCAGTGTGTGTAAGTGTGCATTTTGATGGGAAGCTGTCAAAGACATACTTATTTGTGTGAGAGGAAACGACTCAGATGAAAACATGAACAGGTATGCTGCGAATCATATTCTCTCTCTCTCTCTCTCTCTCTCTCTCTCTTTCTTTCCTCTGTCTGCTTTTCTCTTCCTTTCTGTCCTTCTCTCTGACGTTCTGCTGATTAATTTGGATAGACAGAGTGAGGATTCTAGAAAAGAGGATAAATTAACTTAACTGAATAAGCACTGCCTTTCCCTGACAGCAGACTAGGTGAGGGAACATTGATGGAAATCTGTAATGAGGACAGAGTGTGATGAGAATTGAAGCTCAAATGCTATTTACCACACCACGGCATTGTGCTGATGAGTTGAGGAGAGATCATCTCCTGGTTGCACTCAGTAAAATATAATAAGTCATCCAATATGGGTGTGATGATCGGGTGTCCATCATCTTTGGGCTATATAATGTATTTGGGGTTTTACAGTAACCATCAGGCCCTGCAGGGAAAAGCTGCCACTTGTCTGTTTAAGTTACACTGTAGACACTAGAAAAATTTGCATGCGCACTTTTTTTATTAATTACTGTGCATATATATTTTCCCTAGCATAGAATGCTCTTTTTGCATGTTATTTAATGAAAATAGTCATTTTTTATGTAAATACAATATTATAAACTAATATTTCAGTTCTGTAATTAAGCAATATCACTCAAGCAAGAGTGTGGTTACATAGAGCTTATTTGTTCAGCTCAGATTTGGTCAGAGGTACGAACCTGCAGACCAGCCACGATAACTAATTACAATACTCAGTATAACCGCACTCTTGTTTTGTGGGATATTGCATTTTTACAACTGAAACAAGAAACTAATATCAAGTAAGTTCCATGTCAAATACAATATAGACAAATGTTCTTTTTATTTTTGTTCCATGGGCAGAAATAGATCCTGAAGACGCCACTCTCACTTTATGGCATGTTGGCTAGCTGGCTAGCTAGCTCACAATGATTTATAGATTCCTGTTATCCCTGGGGTTGACCTGGGCGCCTTTCTGTGTGGAGTATGCATGTTCTCTGTGTGGGTTTCCTCCGGGTACTCTGGTTTCCTCCCACAGTTCAAAGACATGCACAGAAGGGATTAGGCTAATTGGCTACTCTAAATTGTCCGTGAGTGTGAATGGTTGTCTGTCTCTGTGTGTTGCCCTGCTTTGGATTGGCGACCTGTCCAGGGTGTAACCCACCTCTCGCCTGAAATCAGCTGGGATTGGCTCCAGCTTCCCCCCATGACCTTGAAAAGGATTAAGTAGTCGAAGATGAGCGTGAGATGTTTATTAATGGGAATATCTTGCTCTATTGTTCTTTAGTATGAAATCTGACACATTATGACACATTTCTGCATGTTTCTTTTTTTCTTTTTTTTATCCTGGCTATGGCCCTGAATGACGTAATACAGGTATGTAAGTAATCCATCAACCAGTGCTATGTGTTAACAGAAATCATTTCAACTATATGAACCTAATCATATCACATCATGTAGCCCAAAGCGATCTGTTTCTACTGGATTATTCAGCTTGCCATAAATCAAGATATGTGTCTTTCTCTTCATTTCTTCTGTTTTAATTTAACAATAACCTAATTTTGAGAGACCTTTCCAAATCTTCAAGGTTATCAGTATGAACGGCATACAGCACTGGAATGCATCATACTAGATACACGGTGAGATAGGAAAGTGCATTTACATCAGCTTAGTGACTTGAGAATTGAGCTCAGGTTAATGCAAAGCAAGTGCTGACATTTTCATGCCTTTTTAAGGTCTCTGCTCAAAAGGATATTATGAATTTCACTATATATTGAGTAAAGAGCATACAGTATATCACTGTGTGTGTGGCCAAAGAGAATGTAAAGGACAAATGGGTGGCTGATAGACTGAAATAAAGGTTGACGCAGAGACAAGATGTGCTAAAAGCTAAAAAAGTAAAAGTTGCAGGATTCCAATTGGATTTTTTGACCTTTTGAACCAGGATATAGTCTTATTATGTCATAATGATTATGCTTGTAGAAGATGGAAAGGCAAGTGTGCACGCGTGCGTGTGTGTGTGTGTGTATGTGTGTGTGTGTGTGTGTGTCTGTGGGAGAAAGAAAGAGCCTACACAGTAATAATGAAAGTCAGGTCACAAAAAAACTAGGACACAAAATGCTCCTCACTCAAACGGGTTAGAGGGAGAGGGGATGAGAATGTGTTGTTTCATGTTTCGCAGTTTTACTTTAATAACACTCTCCTAATAGGAAGTATGACACATCTCAGCAACATCTTACACATCTTTCAAACCCCTCTACACCAACCGTGGTTGTGGCACATACAGTGGATATAAAAAGTCTACATATTGCTGTTAACTCTTTATATATATATATATATACACACACACACACACATACATACTGTATATAAAAAATTCCTCGTCTCACCCTTGTGACGCGCAGGTCGGCCGGCTTGGGTTTCACGCGATCCGCTTCTCCGGAATACTAATCCGGGTCTTTCTTCTCT
>JAQMCW010000035.1:12797840-12807870 GCA_030068335.1 Chrysichthys cranchii | reverse complement strand
TTTTCCTTGGATTTCCATTATTTTAACCCCCCCACACTAAAACACTTCACATCATCGGACTATTCAAGTCAACAGACGACCTCTCCCCCCAATTAGTCCGTTAATGCAAGGATTGACGGTATCCTCTACCTCACCGATGTAAAGAGCCTGTGCAAACAGATACCAGAAAACATTAAAGATAGCTATGTGAGTAATAATGTCTGTTCCTGTGTACCTACTTCCTTTGCTTTTATTTGCTCTTAAACTTGCTTTCACACTCTCTTTCCCATAATCCTGTGCATAAAGGCATCAATTTTGTACAATTTGCATGCTCAAAAAAAGATGCAATACAGCCCATTCGACATCATTGCTATGTCCAAAAACTCCATCTTGTCCCATGGGTAAAGGCAGTTATAAATTGCATTGACAACACCTTTCTGAGAGGATTACAGAAGATCATAAATTTCTCAGTGTAAATCTGATTAATTATCACCTCCAAAGCTGCACTTTTACTCTGTCGAGCACGTCTATTCTCAGCGTGAGATCCACACACTTCACACAGACCGACTGACAGACTGAGAGCGAGAGAACGCGAGAAAATCTTTATATAACCAAAATAAAACGTAACAATATCTGCTGCCATTTTTGAGACGTTACAACAATTATTGACTGAACATATTTTAAGCATATAAACCTGTCAAGTAATGATGGCTGTGTGTATGACACAAACATTTTTGACACATGTTTGTGTGTGTGTGTAAGTGCTGCCTCTAATTATAGCTGTGCCGTTTGAGAACAGGTTGGAACGCATCGCCACTCCTTCCATCACTCTCTCTCCGCTACTGTCTATCCAACTGGAAATGTCAGCAGAAGCAGATGTCAGAAAAATGCGTTATTCCCAGCTGAGCATTTCTGAAGATGCCTCTATTTCTCTATCTCACTGTATATACTCACTCAGTCACACACACACACACGCACACACATACCCATACAGTATGTAAATCTAAATGTGAAATTCCTAATATCATTTGCAGTAAGTAACCCTTTACCTTGTTTCTTCGGAAGCAATTATAATGATCTGCATATACGTGCCTATTTTACTGTTCAAAAATAGCAAACAAAATCTCGAATGATGACATAATTGTTTCTAACTATTCACATTACCATTGTCTTCTCACAAATATATGAAGTGAATATATTATTTCCCCTATTCAACTTAGGAATATAATACAAAATCTGATTTTTATATTACTGAAAGGCCTGAAAAAGTTAGATTCATTCAGGAGGTTTCATTTTTTAACCCTTTTATTGTCTGATAGCATTAATTCATTTTCATTAGCACTTTGTAAATTCAAGGCGGAACATAAAAAATATGATTTTACCTTAGATGTTATGTTTATTACCATATTTTCCATAACTGATCTTTCATTAATTACTGTTAAACTTGGTGAGATTAGACGTAATATCTTTATAAATAGTGCAAGACATACATCCTAGTAAACACAGTTTATTTTGATGTTAAGCTCCATGTTATTATTTAATGCTGACTTGGGGTTGAACTTGCTGGTGTTGCTTTTCAAACCAATGTCAGTTCCTGAATGAGCAATTGCAAAGCACAGGGTCAGATACACACACACACACACACTTCCTCTCTCTCTCTCTCTCTCTCTGTCACACACACACACACGCACGCACACACACACGCACGCACGCACGCACGCACGCACGCACGCACGCACACACACACACACACACACACCTATTAAAAAAACAAAAATAAAAAGTTAAAAGGCAAACCACACAGCCACAAGAACATCACAAATCACAATCGGTCGCTTTTTTCAATTCATTTCACAGACCTGAAAAATAAACAGAAAGGTTTTATCTTCCATCAAGCAGAATCTAAAATCTGAATAAATTGTGTTAATAAAAGAAGGAGAAATAGGAGGCATGTGATGCAATATAATAATAAATGATTACAATTTTTATGGGTCACCTAGACATTACTTTAAGCAGAGAACCTGTAGATTATGACAAATCCCAAAATGGCACAATGTGGTGTTTCACATTTCATTTGATGACTGTGAGTTGGCTGGTGTTGTTTTTACCAGGCCAGTGCAGGATTAACTGGTGCAGTTTTAAAAGGAGATTACATGAGGACCCATTCTGTCCTCTCCATGTTCCATTAACTAATTGTTTCAACCTACCTTGCATATTCAAAAACACTTGGCACTGGAGAGAGAAATGGTGCGTCTAAATTTGACAGCGGATTCAGCTAGAAGCCAGTGTGTCTGTGTGGAAGCTAAATGGAACACAAGCACAGCTTATAGGTGCTTGTACAACAAATAACACTGATCAAAAGTAAAAAAAAAAAAAAATTTAAAAAACAAAACATGGATTTTTTAAGCACTGCAATAGCTCTGCGGTGTCCATATCATTCTCTTACTGCAATAACACATCGAACGAGTAAAAGTGGTTGAACCAAGTCATAATGCAGTTTTTACAAAGAGTACTTCCATTTCCGCTGTTTGAACTGATGCATAGCATTCGAACATCCTGTGAGTATTTCACAATAAACCTTTTTTAATATTACCTACAGTGTGTGTGTGTGTGTGTGTGTGTGTGTGTGTGTGTGTGTGTGTGTGTGTGTGTGTGTGTGTGCATAGATGTGTGTGTGTGGAGGGGGACTGGCAACCCCTGTACCCTTTCATCTAAGTGGTATAGATAATGGATGAATGGATGGTGTGTGTGTGTGTGTGTGTGTGTGTGTGTGTGTGTGTGTGTGTGTGTGCACGTGTACATGTGCATACATGGTGCCTTGTGCTGGATGGAGTGTTCCTGCCTCAAAGTTTCAGGCTCTGAATCCACCACAACCCTGACCAGGCAAAAGAGGGACATTCTTCTTAGAAATGCATTTGGCTGGATACAGTGCAGCCAGAAACCTTGATGCATAAACTAAAGTATGTCACTTTGAAGGGTGAAAGAGTATACATAAAAATAAAAAAGTCACAATCTATCATTGGTGATGACATGCATGAATGATACACAGCTTTATACAAGGCATAGTGCCACAGTTCATACCCCTGTCATCCCCTCAGTGTGTGATATCACTGAAACATCACTAAGGCGCACACACCATCCCTGACTCTCACAGCTGGTCATCAAGTAATCCTGATCCATTAGCCCTAGATTTTTCTATACTTAGCAAAATACCAACCTAGCTAGGGCTATAATAAGGTGAGGATGACGCACACGAGCGAATCAGAGTAGGTTGTACCATTTACTACAGTTCTATCTGCCAATGCAACAACAACAATGGCTACATTTTTGACAGATGATTATTATCTATAGAATACGTACTATGACATGTTAGAAACATGTACTGGAAGGAATAATACAGAGTGAAATTTAGTAGCAATATGGTGGTTGTCAAGTCACCTTGGGTATTTGATTTTGGGGCTTGTGGGGGTGCTTGATTTGGGTCCCAAAGAGTCACCAAAAATGCCACTAGATACAGGTCACAACAGGGAGTTGGATCCAAAGTGGTTGCTTCCATGAAGTTTGACTACTGAGAAGATTATTCACTGCCAACAAGCTGCTCATTGGGATAGTCTTGGACACACCACAAAAGAGACGGAAGGAGGGAGACAGGATGGAGGGACAGGTAGGAGGTGACATTAGACAAGAAAACACTCATAAACACACCATTCAGTCCCATCCACGAAAGTAGTATTGTACACAACGCTCCTTATAATAGTTAAATATCTCAATGGGAAGCAAATTTATGTCTTTCTCGGATATGTTTTGCCCAGTTATCACCCATATTAAAAGTTTTCTCACTGCCGTCTGACCCACTCAGACGATTGGGGTTTTTCATATAACTTTTATACTTTATTATGTACCAGCTACCTAAAGCTTCTTTTTACTCTAATTATATATCAGTTGGATAAATAGAGGGCATTGTAAATGTCCATTTTTAAATCCGAGGGAGATTAACAGATTTACATATATTAACATGACAAATTAAAAAAAACAACCCTCGGTTCTGTTCATTAGGTTGCTGAGCAAAGCAAGAACAGGATGGATAATAAAGATCAGGTTACTTAATTTCAGACCTCCAACTTTAGAGATCTAAACAAGCCAAGTATGGGGAATAACATCAACTTTCCATGGAAATTAATCATTTGTAATAATTGGTAATAATTAAAGCATAAAATTAGTAGTTGTGAGCAGGCTGACCTACATTCTGGACGACTGGATTTATATTGGCTAGGCTGAGTGGAGATTCATATACAGTATAGAAAACATGTAACATTCATTAGTATTATAGCAATGACATTAAACGAAATAACTGTATTACATAAAGGTGAATAACTGAAAATGAGAACTCTCACTTGTATAAAAAGTCATGCTTGCCGGTAGCTTGGGTCTTAAAAGTACGGTATAATGAATTTTGTAGACTATTCCTCTAGCACACACTGCTGACTTCTGAATGAAAATTCTAAGAAGAAATATCAAGTAAATAATGTAGGGCAGCTTATTTCTCCCTCTGGCTCAGAAAGAGTGGACGAGAGAAGCAAATTTGTATAGTCTTTTTTGTCAGACAACAAAAGATGAGAGAAGTCCCATTTTAACACAAAGCTGAGCTAGGTCATGTATGCATCCTGACCTACTTATGCATGATTTTCAGGCCAACATCACCCAAGTTAGTTGAAGAGTAGAGTAGCACATCTGGAACTCTGAAACAAATCACCGCATGCCGGTGCTACACAGTTTCCTGATACAAGCTCTTAAAAATGTGCTTTGATGCATAAATATCTGACAGTTCCTCTGTACATTTCCACAGTCGTCATCATCATCAGCAGCAGCATCATCAGTGTCATCATCACATACATCATCCACATCTGATCCTTTTTCATCTCAGCCGTTGTCAGCAACACTAATGTCATCCTCTTGCTCTTCCTTGAGGAGCTTGAATACTTCATCTCCATCCTTACGCAGCCTCAAACACTGCAGTGCAGCTCTGAAAACACACAAAGTGCATGTGTGTGTGTGTGTGTGTGTGCTCTCTCCCACAGCTCTCTGACCCAAATACGAGTCCCCTCTCTATCTGACAGACAGGTGGAGGTCTGGCACACTCTGCCTCTAAAGAACCGTGCCACGGTGTTCCACATGTGATCTTAACCAGCTATATTTATTCTAAAGAGGACACTGCGTTTTGTTCTAGAGCTTTCAAATCAGCTGAGCCAGTTCTGTGCAAACCTGGGAAACCCAGTGGGAGCTGTGATTTAGGCCGAGTCATAGTGCATTCACACATACGCATACTCCATTTGCGGCCTACACATGCACTCTCAGCTAGAGCCATACTAATTCACAGGACATGTGAACACTTTAAATAATGTTGACGCCAAGTCAAGTGACAGTCATGTCTGATAAATATGCTTCCCCCCCTAAACCGAAACCAGCTCGAGGACAGGATTAGTTCAAATTCAAGTATTACACGGCCAGTGGCGCCCTCTAGTGGAGACACAGGAAAGCTGCGTCTGAAGGTATGCTCAGCAGCACTACAGGCATAAACATTAATAACTCATTAATTACCAATATAAAATAATAAACACAAAAGTTGTAAAAAAAATCTAATCACTTTTACAGCCACTTGGTTGTTAGATTAGGTATATGTTTCGCAACTAAACCCTTTTTAAAAAATATTATAATTACATTTTTCTTTTATTATTAATTTATTAAAAGTTTTATTATTATTATTATTATTATTATTATTATTATTAGCAGCAGCAGCAGCAGTAGTAGTAGTAGTGCCTTTAATGTAATATAACAACCAACAAAATTCAAAAGTTAAAAAAGAAGAAAATACACATTTTTGGGGGAAAAAGACCTTTACAATAACCTGGTGGCATGAGTGTGCACACTTCTTGACTAATATGTGTTTGTGGTTTTCTTTACTGACAACATAGCAGATTTTGATTTGGCAAATTTATTCCACTCTTCTTTGAAAAATGCTCCAGATCTATCAAACTGTGAGTGGATCTCCTGTGCACAGCCCTCTTTAAGCCATTCCACATGCTTTAGATAGGATTTCAATCTAAGCTCTGACTGGGCCATTCCAAAACTTTGATCTTTTGCTTCTGAAACCATTCCTTTGTTGACTGAGATTTGTGCTTTGGGTTGTTATCGTGCAGGAAAGTAATTTCTTTTCTTTTCAGCTGTCAAACAGAGGCCTGCAAGTTTCGTGCCAAAATATACTGCTATTTTGAGCTATTTCTGATTCCCTCTATCTTGATTTGAGTCCCAATACCAGCTGAAGAGAAGCACCCCTATAGCATGATGCTGCCATCATCATGCTTCACTGTGGGTATGGTGTCTTTTGAGTGATAAGCTATCTTGATTTAAGACAGGCTTATGTTTTACAAGTATGCCCAGAACACATAACAAATGTTGCCAAAATATAGGTTGGCTTGGGATGGTTTTTTTTCTTTCTTTTTTTTTGTGAGAAAGGGATTCCACCTAGCCACCCTGCCCCATAGCTCAGACATGTGAGAGATTGTTATCACAGGCTGAGAGTAATGAGTATTTGTCAGATATTCTTGCAGCTCTTTTGATGTTGCTGTGGATCTCTTGGCAGCCTCCCTTACAAGTTCTCAACTTCCTGGTAATGTCATAGTGGTGCCCGATTTTCTCCACTTGATGATGGCCTTCCCAGTGTTAATTGGTACAGCTTGTGTTTTGGAAATTCTTTTCTTTTATGCCTTTCCTGATCAATTCATTTCAGCACTGAGATCCCACATAGCTCTTTGAGAATTTAGCAGTAGGTTGAAATCAAGACGATGTCAAGCAAATCCAATTTTACTTCCGGGTGTCGCCCGCGTAATTCTGGGTGTCGCCCGTGTACTTCCGGGCGTTGTCCAAACATCCGCATACGTCATACGCCGTTATGCTAGCCTGCTAGTGATGTCTGTCTGAGAAGTTTAAATATTTTCTAAATAGTTTACAATCTTTAGTGTATCGCAATCGTCATCGTCACTTCGAAAAATCGAGCCATTGTAACTCGGGGAACACCTGTGTGTGTGTGTGTGTGTGTGTGTGTGTGTTTGTGCAGTATTGGCACCAAATTGGAGGGAGCGTCATCTAGTGGTGCTCTTCATGTATGCACTCAAAGCATACTTCTGTGTCGTCGATGACAGCCAACGTTTACATAGATATATACACATAACACTAATTATAATAAAAGCTGTGCCAGTAGTGATTCGCAAACGAATCACTCAAGAATCGACTCAGGCTCGGACGAGCTTCGCAAACGAGTCCCGTGTTTTAAAATCTCAAAAACATACTTTGTGGAGAGACTTCTGGTGCATATTCCGAGGCAGTAGAGCGCTTGATGACATAAATATGACACCAGCGTTTTTTAAACAAAATCATGGACTGGGAATTGACTCGTCTCTGCTCTGCTCCTGCTTAAATAATCCCAAAACTAGGATGTTATGTAGAAAGAGTGGGCAGTGGTAGCTCAGGGGTGAAGACATTGGACTACTGAACTACTGAAGGTCAGCAGTTCAAATCCAAGCACCGCCAAGCTGCCACTGCTGGGTCCTGGAACAAGGTCCTTAACTCCTCAGTAGTATAAAGGAGATACATGTACTGGATCAAGGCGTGTGTCAGATGATTCTAATGTAATGTAACGTAAAGTAATGACGAAACTACATCTGGCACATCTGGCTTATACTGTAGGGCTCCACACAGCTGCCTGCACAGTAGGGTATATCTGAGTGTGACTCTGGGAGATGATTAAAACAAAACAAAACAAAACAAAAAACCTCTGTGTGTCCATGAATTGTCAAAGAAGTTCATTTCCGACGTGCTGAACGCCGTCATTATTTAGCCGCGTTTAAAAGCGCTCGTCCAATCACAGCGCACTTTACTGCAGCTCGCGACTCAGCGGCGCTGCAGAGTCACGCACCTGTCGGCAGAGGCTGCCGCGCGAGCTCCTTCCCTGCGGTCCGCGTGCGTGCCATTTAAATCCACACAGTTTAACGGAACACACGCAGGAGACGGCGGTTTGGATTAGAGACAAGGAGAAACTCAGGAAAACGCCTACTAGGTGCGTATGCTTCTCTTTCCTTCCTTCCTTCCTTCTTTCTTTCTTTCTTTCTTTCTTTCTTTCTTTTTAATAACTATCAAAACTGTTAACAGAGTAAAGCTGGAATTATGGAGAAACAGACAGTTTACAGTTGTTCATTGCTAATTTCATTAAACGGAAGCAGTGAAATGATTTCCTTTTTTTTTGTTTACCTCAGAAACTTTTCAGATGCCTCGTCTATCCCTGACTGTCTCTTTCAGTTTTGCTAGGGGAATTGCTTTTGTGTTTGTCAGTTAAACAAACAAACCAGGCTTCTACACACAGGAAACTCATTGCCTGAGGTAATGTCTATTGAAAGATATCACTGGCTCAGTATTTACTTAAGACTGAGCTTTTCTATTCATGCAACAACAGATGGAGGTTTGTCACAATGACTAAGTATTGAAATGAGAAACATATTTCGGGAAAGCTTTATTTTTATTCCTAATGAGAAGTAAGGCTGTGATGTGGTCTCACATGTCAAAATCAATGTATGCAAGGCACAGTTCTGTGCAGAAGTCTTAGTCTTTTTATTTTTATTTTTTTGTAGCTACAGATTTTGTTGTAGATATTTATTTTAGGAATTCTGTGTTGTGGAGTGAAAAACACGAGAAGCTTCCTGGGTTTTTCCTCCAAAACAAGAAGCAAGTCCAGCAGTCAAAGTCTCCAGAAGAGCTATGTCAGATTGTCCAAGATGCTCAGCAAATTTAGTCTGGTTTTCTTTATTTTTTTTAATTTTTTTTTTTTAAAGGCTTGTTTCCTTATAAAACTGCACAAATTGTACCTGGAGCTACTATTTAAGAAAAAAAAAGAAAGAAAAGGGTGAGGAAAAAGCAAAAGGTTGTTACACCAAATATTGCATTTGTTTAGTTTATTCCTGTTTACTGCATGTTGTAGTATTTTTTCTTTTAAAAGAAAGATTTAATTTCATTATTTTTGAAGTCATGTGCCCAAGACTTTTGCACACAACTGTATATTAATTCTCAAAAATCTCACAACACCAGGACATATCCAGCACCATTATATTTAAAACCTAATTTAATTAGATTTGTTACCTATCTTTAATTAGTATAGATAGATCTTTATAGATCTTTACAGATCTTTAGATTATTTAGATCTATTTATTATATATCTTTAATTAAAAGATTTAAGGTTATTTTCAGTTGTGAAACAGGCACATTATTTGAGTTTCTTATATGCTGTATAAAACTTTATAACATTCATACAAGCTTTACAAGTTTTATATTAGAATTATAAAGATTTACAGATTCATACATAAAGAATTATGCATTAAATAACCAAGCTGTAAAGCTGTTTTGGTGAGTTCGGGTTTAATCTGTAAGTCTAAAGGATTGTTATGCGTGTATTACTCATCTCTCAGACTTGAGTACATTATTATCTCTGTCCATCTCAGACTTGTGTAGGGTATGGTCATGTCTACCATGTGTTTGGTATGGCTTGGGAATTATCTAGGTGGCTTGAAAGTGTACAGTCACTGTGGTTTGGCCACAGTTTGCTGGAATAATTATTGTTGTCCCACCACCTGTACTTATGGATGATGAGATATCATAACAAAAATCCTGTTGTTGAAAAATTTGGATGAGTAAGTCTTTTCATGAGGTAGTGAAAGAAAACATTCAGTAAGTATAATACTGGCACATAGAGGCTGTGTTATTATTTATTTACAGTACTGCTGTCTTATTAAAGTCTTACTTGGTAAAAAAGAAAAAAAAAAGAAAAAGGACTTTATGCACAAGGGAAGCCCCTCTATGACCTTGCATGGCAAAGCATGCATTTCACCTGCTAAAGCCCATTAACGTCTGCTACACAAAAATATGTCCATTGTGTGTGTGTGTGTGTGTGTGTGTGTGTGTCTGTGTGTGTGTGTGTGTGTGTGTGTGTGTGTGTGTGTGTGTGTGT
>JAQMCW010000035.1:12765895-12782775 GCA_030068335.1 Chrysichthys cranchii | reverse complement strand
CAGATGTGCTGAAGTCATTCAAAGCAACGGCCTGTACACTTCCTATTAATTTTTAACTGTTGTAACCTTCAGAAAATGTTTGTCATCTTTGTTCATGCTAGTCATTGCTGTTCTCTAATTTTGATCAGTGTCCTTTTTCCAATGTCTCATTTAAGTTTCTTATATTGTGCTTCTGAATTTATATAACTCATGACATATGGTTAAAATACTGCTCTTTTACTCCTGTTTGGATCATTTCCAACTAGGACTACATAATGATCTTGACATTTAGAAATTTGTAGGTTGTTCTCTAATTTTGATCTCCACTGTATGTGCACAAGCACTGATAACATGAGTTTTTTTTATATGTCCCCTTTAAGGGTTCATTCAGAGGGACAGCTGAATACTTATTTAGCTAGTAGCCAATGTGTGTATAGCGTTAATAACTTTAAGTACCTTAGTTTAAAATTTTCTGACTTTTGGTTTAGTATTTGAAAAGAAATTACAATTCCTACCGATGCCAACTCCCCTCTGGCTGAGTATTTTCCTACAAACTGTAGGCTCATAATTATAGGGGGTCATTATGCTCATTAGGGATGAAGAAATGTTTGGGGAACATGCCTATGAGGACTGAAAAAATGTTCATAGGACATGCTTATGTATACTAAAAAAATGGTTGCTTGTGAAAATGAAAAAGTTGTAGTTTAGTCGCAGTTATGGGAATGCCTAGTAGCTTCAGCATCAGTTATAGGAAAAAAAAAAGGTTTGACCAAAAGGCTAAGCACTTTCTTAAGTGTAATTGCATACACAACTGAATAAAACGAATGTAAAACAAAGTAAAATGAGAGGGCTAAATTTTTAATGCATAAAGTTAGAGTTAGTTGTTTGTTTCACAGAGTACTCTCTATTTCGTTAGAATGCATGAAAAGAAATATTTCAAGATAATAATTTGATTTTGATTTCAATTTTTAAATCTTACAGACAGACTGTAGCAATTCTTAGTAGTTGCTTGCACCCCCATTTACTCGTTCATCTTCATTAAGAAGATGGGGGGGTGTTAAAATTTTCCAGGGGGGGGTTGGGTTGGGGGGTGGCAGCGTTTTTCCTTTGGTTCACCGCTCATTTTGACCACTCAATCTAAAATTTTGTCACCGCTCACCACTAGTGGCCAGTGCAGTCACAAAAACACACCACACGCTAGCCATGCTGACAGTAATCTATTAAAGACTGTGACTGGAATGCAGGAATAGAGCTGTCCCGACGGGACACTTCAAAATCACCCATTTTCCGGGACATCCCACGTAAATCGGGACGGTTGGAAACCCTAGTTTGAGGTGAATCTGGAGCTTCAGGCAGAATTCACCATGTATGGTAAAACCAATCCATTGAAGGAAACCATGCAAACACACACATTTCATTCATACCTAGGAGCAATTTAATGTAGTCAGTCCACCTACGTGCATGTTTTTGGACAGTGGGGAGAACATGCACAGAATTTCTGCACAGATGGTAAGCTTGGGATTAAACCCTGGAGCTGTGAGGCGGTAATGGTAACCATTGTGCCATCATACATATTTGTTTGTTTGCTTGTTCATTCTTATGTACATAATTACTAACTGTAAGCAGGTTAAGACATTATGATTAAGAATTGCTCAGGTCTGTCTGTTTTACCATAGCAGCTGCAAACTTTTTTCCATAATATTTCTTCAGTCTGCACAAGCATGTAATGCCTGTAGCATTACTTCCGTCTGCATAAGCATTTACTGCAAGCATTTCTTCAGCATGCATAAGCAAGATGAAAAAACTTTGACTGTCACATATACATGTACAGTACAGTGAAATATGCCAGCGTATTAGGAAAGCAAGGGTCAGAATGCAGGGTCAGTATTAAGACTGAATTCATGAGTCAGCAAGGGTTAAGGGCCTTGCTCAATGGCAGGGCTGTGCTGTGGTTTGAACACTTGACCTTTTGTTCATTGTGAGAGCCTTAATCTCTGAGTCATCATGCACCTCAAGCATATATTCTTTCTACAACTTCATGCTGTTTAAATGCATGAAAGTGCATGTAAGTGTATCTTCATTGCAAAAGAGGAAGTTCATAAAGGCAGAGACGAACCCCTACATGAATACATTTATTAAGTGAAAGGACTACAGACTACAGATTATTAGCTGTTAATTTAGTGTTTTTTTCCCGCCTTGTTTGAAATTTCTCAATTCAGCTGACCTTAACTGCACAGATAACATCCCTCCACTTACATACGCTGGAAGAGTTCCATCCCTGAGGCATTCAGATTGCTAAACACCCACCTGGCCTAATCGACACCCCAACACCCACCCTAGAAAGATCACACACCCCTTTGACCATCAACACACACATGCATTTTAAAATGCTAGTAGTGGTACAGTTTACAGACAATTGCTTACACTAGTTTAGAGTTATATTCGTGTTGACCTTTCTCTCAGATATCTGATATACAGCCTGTTAGCAAGAACTGTCATGTTTAATGTTGAGTCACAGGCTTGAATTTATGTGGATGAATGCCATAAAAATTCCCTTGACTTCCCCAAAATTTCTTCTATTTCTATTTGTAAACTCTGATTATGGAATGACGGAGACCCACAATTATAGCAGACTTCACCCTTTTCAACCTAATGTGGTCCTCTAAAAAAACAACAACACTTTTTATTGGATCACATTGTACTGTTGTGAAGAGCAGGTTTATTTGTAAGGCAGAAAAACCAACACCTAAACACATCCATTTTCATTCAGTATCCTTGAAAATGACATAGCTTCCATCAGTGAATATTATGAATATTTAATATTATGAGTCAAGTCATGCAGAAATTTCAAGAAAATTTCAAGGGGTTCACGTTTTCTTCACAATCGCAGATTTATATTGGAATAGGATCCTCGGGCATAGCTGTGCCAGCATGAATAAATATTCGTTACTATTTACAAAGTGACTCCTCTGTGGTTTACTTAACTTATGTGTCACCCATTATAGGAGACAAGTGAGAGATCTGGGGTTAACAGTCATAATTAACAGCCGGAATGGTCCGATTCCCTCCGTGCTCTATAAGGCTTTACTAATGGTCCAGGTGAGTTCCGTACCTTCATGCTACTTATAATGATCAGGTTATTTGTATATCCTAAAAACAGAGAAAGACCCAACCATGTAAATCCTACTTAAAAAACTGCTTGAAAGTTTTATTTCCAGTTTTGTGATATTAGTTTATACTGTAGACAGATACCAAAGAACTGCTACTGTAATAGTAAAGACAGTGTTGCTCATACTGAACATCCTTTTAACAAACTTCGTACGATTTATAACCCCACTATCGGGTGTCATCCAGAAGAGGATGGCCCAGTGGCCATTTTGACAATGGTTCCTTTCCTTATATCCTTCTCATGTCATCTCAGAGGGTTTTTCCTTGCCAGTGTGTCCTCTGTCTTACTCATTACAGAATTAAATGAACTTTTCTGTAAAGCTGCTTTGTGATAATGTCTTTTGTTAAAAGTGCTGTGTAAATAAAATAAAATAGAACTGAAACATGCCAACACATGCACACACATGTACAAAATGACCTTTTGACTTTTAGGAGCAGGCCCCTCGTGCTCTCCACAGTGTCTTGTTGTTGGTGGAAAAAGACCAAAGTCCTCGGGCAGACAGACCACCAGGATTACAGGTAACAAGAGTTTGAATGGTCAGTAAAGTTGGTAATTATAATTTTCCAACATGGAAGCTGCACGTAAGGAGAATAGTTTTGCTAAATAAAAAAATAACTGAAGCCATAAACACGTTCGATGAATAAGTCTTGCACCAGGCTAATGTAGCTAATGAGTAATGGAAGTTAAATCCACAATCATTTACATGCTAATATTCATGTATTTGCTTAGATATTTTTGCTACTACTCCTTTAATGTATTTAATGGATACACAACCATACACACACACACACATGCTATACTCTGTTGTGTCACATCTATATTTTAAGCAAATGTTCTCTCTCTTTCTGCACAATTCAGATGGATATTATTACTTCACTAAAAGCTCTTCATAAGACTGTTGATGGACAGCAGTTGACCAGTGAACTTGGAGGCTCTTTCCCTTACAATCATACTGACTGGCTACAATTCTACCAAGTAAGAAAAGACACAGTTATTCTGTGCAACTGACTAAAGTCAAGATGCTCTATTTCATGTCATTCTTAAGGCACAGAAAACCAGATGGATCATTTTAGACATGTGTGTGAGTTTATCTCTGTTTTAGTTTTCTAAGGTTTACGGCTTGGAATTGGAATATGAATCCATGAAATATTTCCAGTAACATTGTGTGTACACATTCATTCCAGCTGTTTCCAGAGAAAGTTGCTGTTATATTGTAAATGTTATCTAAACTACATGGTAGTTCTTACACATTTTGAATCATTGGCCTTGGGTTAAATTAATGTTCATGTTGATAGAATTTAGTAATAATGATTCAGGCAAAGAAGCGGAAGACACAGTATTACAGTCTATATACTGTTGCCTCAAAAGTATTGGAATGACAAGGCCAAATTTTTTTTGTTTTTGCTGTACACCAAAGACCTTTGTTTTGAAATGATAGATCAGAATTTCACCTTATATTTCTTGATATTTACATCTAGATGTGTTAAACAATTTAGAACAAGGCAACATTGGTGGCAGACTAACCAATTTTGGGTAGGTAAGACTATTGGAACAGATTAACGTAATTAACACTTAATTAATAATACAGTGGTACCTTGACTTACTAGTTTAATTCATTCCACGATGGAACTCATAACTCAGATTACTCATATGTCAAATCGATTTTCTCCATTGAAATGAATTGAAATGCCATTAATCCATTCCGGACCATGTTACATGTTTTTAAATAACAAAAATGTACTTATAAATAACAAATATTGTATAAAAACACAATACAATAGAATGTACTGCAATAAACTGGTTTTATTACGTGTAATGTACAGCATTTACCTTGGAGATCAGACGACTTGAAGATGTTGACGAAGGTGGAGGACAAAGGCTGAACTGAATAACTGAATCTTATTCACTGATTTTTGTCCTTTTCACCGCACTTTCCTCACTTTCATCTGCAGGGGTTTTCGATAAAAACCTGTCCAATTAGGTCTGTTTCATGCTCCGTTTCAGAATGTGTCTGAAATGCGTTAGGGCAAGTGTTATTAAATAGCGCTGTCGCACGCCCAGTTGTAACTTTTTCTGGGCGTTTCTTTTGAATAAAGTCTGAAAATAAGAAAATTATTTTAACACCCTTGGCTGGCGTTATAGCCTTTATTGACTCCTTCTGCTTCAGTATGGTGCACATTGTAGAAGTGCTACGCTCATACTGCTTCGCCAAATCGCACACCTTGGTCATGGTTTTGATAATTTCTTTCTTTAATTCAATGCACATCATCTACTTCTTCTTCTCAGCACTGTCCTTCGCACTCACTTTCTTCCGACCAACTAGCGCCAATTAGCGGTGGGGTATCTGAAGCTGGCTCGTAACCCGAATTTTAGGTCTCAACACAAAACAAAAAATTGTCCGAGAGACCACTCGTATCTTGAAAAACTCGTTAGTTGGGACACACAAGGTACCACTGTATTTGTTTACATATCCCTTGCTTGCAACAATTGCATAAAGCTGGTGACCCAGTGACAACAGGCTTGTACCATAGCTTCTTTCAGTTGTAATTTTGATTTGGGGGTTTCTCCCTTTAATCTCCTTTTTAGGAGGTGAACTGCATGCTCAGTTAAGTTAAGGTCAGGTGACTGACTTGACCAGTCTAAAACCTTCCAATGTTTTTTTTCCCTGTGAAATGTAATCCTTTGTTATGTTTGTAGTGTGGCTCATTGTCTTGCTGTATAATGAAAGTCCTCCCAATTAGACTGGTAAATATCTCTGTAAATTTGCAGACAGCACATTGTACAATACAAATGTACAGACAGTTTCTGTACATTTCTGAATTCATTCTGCTGCTACCATCATAAGTTACATCATCAGTAAAGATTAGTGAGCTCATTCCAGAAGCAGCTATGCAAGCCCAACCCATGACACTACCTCCACTGTGCTTGACTGATGAGCTTGTATGTTTTGGATCATGAGCAAATCTTTACTTTCTCTACTTTTCATCAGATTGGTAGAGATTAATCTTGGTTCCAGAACTTTTGTGGCTCATCTCTGTATCTCTTTAGGAATTCCAATCTGGTTGTCTGATTCTTAGTGCTGATGAGTGGTTTAGATCTTGTGGTATGGCCTCTACATTTCTGCTCTTGTAGTCTTCTTAAATAGTAGACTGTATTCCCTTCACCCCTGCCCTGGGGATGAGCAGCTCTCACAATGTTCCTGTCATCAAATGCTGTTATTTTCCTTGGCCAACCTGTTCCATGTCTTGTTGTCCACAAATGGTTTCTTTCTTTTTGACGACATTTCACATTGTTGTATTGGCTATGTCCAGTGCATGTGTGATTTTCCCTCTCTGCTCAGCTTGCTTTTCTCCCACGTACTGCTCTTTGGTCTTCATGTTGATTTATACTTTTTAACCACAAATGCAGTCTTCATGGATTAAAGCCAGGGCCCAAACGAAGAGTAGACATGCAGAGCTATTAATTGTTTAATCAGTCTAACGGCAAAAAGAAACACCTGTCAGTCACATGTTCCAAGATATTTGATCACTTGAACAGGAGGTGTGCTCAAACAAAAGATGCCAGCTTGTTAGTTGTTCAACATTAGATGTTAATATCAGGAAATGAAAGCTGAAATCTGTTATTTCAAAACCAATGTTTTCAGTGTATAGCAAAAACAAAAGAATTGGTCTTGTTGTTCCAATACTATTGTATCGCATGAATTTTTTTTAAAGAAAAAATCTAACAAAAGTCCTTCATCGGCTGTTCTGAGTGCTTCTGAGGCTGTAGGAAAACCACTGGGTATTTGAAATGCTTGATGATTGAATAGCTGCAGTCAAAGCATAACATTCATTCCTTGGGGTCCCAAAGTTCCAAAAGTGTAGATGAACTCCTTCTCTTTATGTTTCTTCAGTGCTCCCAGAACAACAACTGGTAGTGTACACAGAGATATTATTATTATGTCCATCACTGTTACTTGCTACTAGAAAGGAAACATCCTTCATTCTGGTGGTATGAAGGTGCTCCATAAAACAATCAGCAAGTCTTATCTTGATTTCTCCGATACATAGCTAATTACATCTCTTACAGCAAAAACAAATCCTGTAGTGATGCACAAGAAGTGGTTGATGATAAAAAACAATCCTTCAGCCCATGTGTTTCAGTGGCTATGCTAATGAATTTACATGTGAAATATCTTGGATAGTTTTTCTAGCAAAAGGAATTAGAAGTTTTTAAATGTAACATCCATCATTGTTTTAGTAGTGATTAGTGATTATTTCACTGTGTCCTAGCTGTGGAATGTTTAGAGATCAGTGCAGCTGTTCTCAGCAGTGTTAATGTGGGCCATGGCATTATCTAAGATATTTTTAGGGAATCCACAGTTGTAAAAACAATCGAAAGTCTAAATTTTTAATAGTTCAATGTAATTCTCATTGGCTGTGAATAATTTTTGTGGGGCTTGGGATGTAAGAAGTTGTATTTTATGTAAGAATAAGAGAAGAGAGACATAGGGAAGTGTCTCAGTGTCTTTGCGTGACTCATGGATAACCTACAAGTAACAGCTTGACTGAGGAGCAGCATTATGTTCAGTTTGTCAGTTTGTTGTAAATATGTCATCCTGGAATTCATGTTTTGGGCTATGAAACTGCTGAAGCCCATTTGACAGTATTAAATGCATAAATATGATGGTATTAATAAATGTATTCATTTGATCATCGATGTAAAGTTAATGTCTAACTTTTAATGTCATTTAATCTTTCTTTCTTGCTCTCTCTCTTCTGTGGAGGAGTTCAGAGGAGACAATAGCAGCTTAATCGTAGACATTTCATATTCTAAGAACTGGATTATATTGTAGATAAAATTGTGAACTTCACCGACTTACAGTGAGTTGTAAACGTAGGTGATGAGAGACTGAGAAGCTTATTCTTCAGACCATGGCCACATTTTCTTAACAGAAGAATACATATAACTATTCAAAACATGCAATTATTTTATCAATCTGACAAGTCAAAATTGTTAAATAAAAGCATGACAACCACTGCACAGTATACATTACTACATGAACTTGATTTATTAACTTTGGGCCACTTTAAACTATTGGTTATTAGTTTATTTTTAAATGTTCTCTTTGTTGCATTTGGCAACAAAAAAAATGTGCTGCTTCTTCAGTCTGCATTATCTATCACCCATTTTTTTTTTTACTTATGGTCTAGAAAAAACTCCAATCAACCTTAGAAAATTCTACCAACATCAGAAGCATGAACTGCACACGTGTTTTATTAATAATGTAAATGGCCCATCCAGAAAGTGTCTAAGCCGACTTGCAAGAAATTTCTCTGTGGAAATATTGATGTAAATTTTGGATGCAAGTCATCCACTGAATATAGCTCCAAAACTGTGTCCCTATCCAGGACTTTAATGCAGCTTTGAAGCATGTATGAGAAGGCATGATATTCATGATACATGAGCACTGGGTTGTAGAAGCTCAGTAACATTGACTCACTGTGATATACCCAAATATTTCAATCGAACTTATCAACCCTGCTACTTTTGTTTAGCTGTTCTTATTTTTAGCACTAGAGGCAACAGAATCGGTTCAGGAGTCACTTTGTGTGTGTGTTTGTGTGTGTGTGTGTGTGTGTGTTTGTGTGTATCACAGAAACTGATCCTCTTTGTGATGGACCTTCAAGGAGCAGCCTTGTTACTACAAAGTGCAATAAAGAAATTGGACAGTGACAAGAAAACTGAAACGGCAGAGGTACCAATGGATACTGTGCTATTTTCTTCAAATCTATAGCATGTACCCTAAGCTTAAAAGTAATTTATAATAAGATTTGTTTAACTAACCCAATACCATAGGATGTAAGGAGGTGTAGACAAGAGCAGAAGAGCGCTATGAAGCAGGTACTAGAAGATACACATATGGTCACGCTTCAGAGGGACGGTGGTGCTATATTAGCCAGAATGCGGAAGGAAGCATGTAGATTTACTCAGTCTGAAGACTACAGGTAAAAATTTTCATATTATTTAAGTTTTAAGGGTTTTTTTTGCAAAAGGAATTATGTGCCATGTTAACGTGACAAATTACTACACGCAATTACATACTACAAAATATTTTTTATACAAAAATATATATAAAAAATATATCTAAAATAAATGCGCTGTCTGTCATTCTCTTTGTTACAGGGACTCAATGAAGGCTGTGATGTGTCTATATAACGAGGTGGAAGAAGGAGTTCACACTCTGGTTATGAGGTCCAACCAATCACTGCAGCATCTAGATCATGTGCTGCTACTGAGAGAAACAGAGGAACAACTTAACTCAGTGAGACAAAAACAGCACTGTAGCACTAAATACATATGATTTGGCTAAATGACATTTGATGTAGGCTTTATATGTTTTTATATACCTAAATAATGTGGACAAAGGAAGACTCTGCATTCTCAACTAGAATTAATATTATTCACAGGGCAGAGAGTGGTGTGAAGAGGAGGCTAGGAGATGGCAGAGGGACCTCGACCCAGCATTAGAAACCAGGGAGACATTGGAGCAGAGACTTGCAGACATCCATGCTGTGCTCACTCAGGCAAAGGTAGAATAAGTGGATCTAAATCTTCATTCAATATGGATCTAACATAAACCATGTAGTCGCTTGGCATACACAGATTTTCTAACCATTACATTTTCTAATTGAAGATTATGTAATGTGAATTATGGTTATAAATGAATGTTTTCTGCAAGACAAATTAACTGTCCATTCAAATTAAGAAAAATCACTTTATGGAATAAGATTTGATTAAGTGGACCTTTATTTGGTTTGACATTTTACCTGTATCTAAGAAACTGCAGAACATGCACATCTAAAGTAAGCTCTAACCTTCTTTTTTTTTTCAAAGGAGAGAAAAGAGAAAGCAATGTCATCGATGAAAGATGTGGAGAGAAAGATCCAGGGAACATGTTATCCCGAGACTGACATTTTCCACATCCACATGACAAAGTTCAAAACCAACTTGGCAGCATTCTTGTTGCAAGCTGAGCAGCGTAAATCTGAACTGGAGGGATTTATCCGTCTGTTTAATTTCTGTGAACAGGTTAGCACAAACCTATTGCATGGTGATTAAATAATTACTGATATACTCAGTTGCTCTTTGTTGAATTAATTACCAAGCAGGAACACAAGTTTATGAAATGAATTAAATTTCATCTTCATTTGTCAGGCCTTTACTCTTACCAAAGATTGCCGTCATCATCTGGAATACATGGAGATGGGCTCTTACCCAGACATGGCCAGCATAAACAAGCTGAAATCTTTTCAAGAGAGATTGAAAGACTTTTCGCTTGAACACTTTGAGAAAGAAAAGGCTAGCGCCATGACTGAGAAACATCACAGAGTGGTCCGTTTGTGGAGTGATGCTTGTTCGGAGTGCCAGGGGGTCAAGCAGACATTGGAGGAGAAGCTGCTAGAGTTTGATAGAAAGCAAAAGCTTCAAAGATTTCCACAGAGGGATGAAACGAGGTTGAAGAATGATGAAGCGTCTTTGCAAACTCCTACTTCCTATCTAACAAGCCCTTCCCAGGGTAATGTTAAGGCCCAATCTCAGCAGAATGAAGCTCCCTTACAGACTCAAGCCAGTCATGCTAGGGGTAAATCTGTAAATATAGACAAAGATCCTGCATTAGCAAGCATCCTAACTGATAAATTAATAAGGTTTCCCCGTGAACACCATAGCGAGGCTGATCTCAGGAATGTTGACCTTCTTGAGAGAGGTGAGAGAAATCGAGCATTAGGCCGATCCCATAGTGAGGGTTCTTGTGTAAGCAACTTTAGTCCTACGCTGACTGGACCTTCACTATCTGTGCGCCGAAAAACATCTACCAGCAAACCCAGTATGTTGCTAACTAACAGAGATTGTGTTGCATGTCATCAAGACAGCTTCTGCTCAGAGTTTTCCAATATGAAAGTAGAGTGGATCCAAATAGATGGTAGAGATAAGCAGAGAATCTCTCTGGCTGACCAAGATTCTCAAATATCTCGGCAAGAAAGTTTCTGCTCAAGTGTGTCCAGCCCAAGACAAGGCTGGGTGATGGAGGAGAAAAGCAGCAGAATCTACCTGGATGATGAAAATTCAGGCTACCCCTCTAGAGACCCTGTATCACAAGGCAGGCTTAAAGATACCTCAGACTGCAACTCTGCCTCAGAACTGGAGAGCAGCAGTAATTTACTGTGAGTAACCGAGAAGAAATTCTGCCCTACTTACAAGAGCAACATCTGCACACACTTGAAGTTTAAACACCCATTTGTTTTCAATATATGATCGGTGACTGTGCTCTGTTCTAAATTATTATAAGTGATGATGTCAAGTACTGGTATGCAGCTTTATGTTGTTAGTGCACATATGCTGATTAAAAGAGGAGCATGCTTAAAATAACCAGACGTTATGGGAATTGAGGCTTGTTTTCTCAAGTTTGGGTATTTGACACATCATAGCAGCATGACAGAGTACCAGTCACTTTGAAACCATTACTTTTAACATAACTCTCACCCACCCAACACCCCCCCACAAATAATGCACTTAATGGCTTTAAAATTTGAAAATATTTGACTCTTCATGTTACTGTGTTGCCTGGGCAGTAAATTACAGCACATCATGGAAGAATTGTTACAGACAGAAAGGGAATATGTGAGAGCACTGGGCTATGTTATGGAGCACTACTTCCCAGAACTTGAGCGCCAAGATGTACCACAAGATCTGAGGGGACAAAGGGGAAGCATCTTTGGAAACCTGGAAAAACTCAGAGAGTTCCATAAACACCACTTTCTGAAAGAGCTGGAACTTTGTCTAAAACACCCTTTTTGTGTAGGACGATGTTTTCTACGACATGTAAGTAAGTTCTTTGCATGTAATCCACTTAAAACACAAAGTCCTAAAACATTACTTTCAACATTTAGTGTTGCCCTCCCAAACCACCCCTGTGTTATCTGTCTATTTCCTTGCACTGTAAGACTTACTCAAATCTTTCCCAAATCCAGAAAGAGAGTTTTGGTCTCTATGCTCTCTACAGCAAAAATAAACCTCGCTCAGACCACCTGCTGATCAACCATGGAAAAGAGTTCTTTAAGGTAAGAGGGAACAGGGTGCTCTAACAAAGAAATGAAACACATACAGACGAAAGACACTTTAAAGGGTTAAAAACGATGGCTGTCTTGGGTTGAAGGAGCATTTTGTTTGTCTATGTTGGATCCACTTGTCCCCTTAGAGGGAAATGTCACTGCAAGTCATTATAGCCACCATTATAATAACCACCATCATAACAACCATTATGACCACCTTTTTGTTATGATGAAACATTTCTATTCTGATGAGAGTGGTCTTTTCCAGGATGAAAATCCTCAATCCACAGGAAATAACGAGCCACTGAATGGTTTGATGAGTCTGAAAATGATGTAAATAATATTCTATGCCCATTACAGTCACCAGGTCTCATTCCAATCAATCTCTTACAGTATGTGAGATTTGTGAATGAAATGTTAGACTACTCTTTCTCCCACCTTTATGAAATCTCCAACTGAGGGGGCATCTTTTGAAAGAATAGTGTTCATCCCTCTGGTAGTGTTCCATAAACCTGTATAATCTCTGAAGTGGCTCATCAAACCTGTTCTGATGACTCACTATGGCCTAACACCTTAATAAGACATTATCTTTGTTTTTCCTTTAATTTGCAACCTTAAACATTTGGAAACAAGACCTTGATAAACTAGGAAAAGCATAAATTCCTAGCGAGTCTGAGCAATTTTCTTTGCTTGATAAGTTATATCTAAGGAAAAAGTCATTGATATATTGTCTAAGTAGGAGAAAAGTCTTATTCCCCCAACTATTCCCTAGTAAATCCACACACTGAGTTATCCCCAATTTTTACTTCTGCAGCAGAAACAGCAGCTGCTGGGAGACAAAATGGACCTGTCATCATACCTGCTGAAACCAGTGCAGCGCATCAGTAAGTACAGTCTGCTTCTGCGGGACATGCTCCAGGAGTGTGACGCAACGTCACACACAGTTCCTGAGCGAGCCGAGATACAGGCTGCATTAGAAGTCATCCAGTTCCAGCTTCGTCATGGCAACAACCTCCTTGCTATGGATGACATCCAGGAATGTGATGTGAGTGTGGTGTAGAGGAAAGGATAGTTTATCTATCGGGGATCAAATTAAAATGGATTAAAAGTTGTCAGTGTAATACAAATTAATTTGTACTGCCAGTCTCTACTTTTTAAAGAATGTCCCTCCTTTAATTTCTGATGTGGCCAAAAAATCTTCAGATATATTTACTTATTAACATTTGGAATTTGAAGCAAAATTTATATTTATGGGATTGATTGGTACCCAGTTAATAGATTATTTTATAGATTAATATTTTAATAGATTAAATTATTAAGACGTGCAGCACATCGCGTCTGATTGCTCTTGGTTAATAATGTTGTGGTCTAAGCTGCTCTGAATAAATAAGTCTTCTGAAAGTACACTCTTATCCATTATACTATTTTTATACTCTTAACACATGACAACACGAGATGCATTAATAATACGTCTGGTTTATGCATGGTGTTGTGTTTGCTGTACTGTTATGGGCTTTTTGCTCTGTGCTAGGTGCTAAACATTATCTTTATTACTATTTAGACAGAGTTGAAAAAGTTCGGTACTACCTTGAATATATTTTTGACTTATGTATCTGTGCAGGTAAATCTAAAGGAACAAGGGCAGCTGATTCGCCAAGATGAGTTCCTGGTGTCCTTTCGAAAGAAGAAATATTACAGACATATTTTCCTTTTCCAAGATCTTATACTTTTTAGCAAGACCAAGAAGACAGAGGTTGGGAATGACATCTATATCTACAAACAGTCTTTCAAGGTGATCACTGTATATACAGTACATTTCTATATAGATATTTTTATATCACTATACTGTAGTCACATACTCAAGCAAATTTAAAAAAAAAAAGTCCAAATGCAACTCTATTTATCCCCGTCTTTTTTCTGTATCCATTCCCTGAACAGACCTCTGACATTGGGATGACACATAACTGTGGTGATAGTGGGCTGTGCTTTGAAATCTGGTTTCGGAGGAGGAAGTCACAGGACACATACACACTGCAAGCAAGAAGTTATGAAGTGAAGGAAGACTGGACCAAAGACCTGGAACGGATTTTGTGGGAGCAGGCTATACACAACAGGGGTCAGTAGACAGGGCTGTTCTAACTGGAAAATAATCATTTATGACTAAACAAAAAATTGTCCCTGTGTCTCATTAATTACATGCATGCATTAGCATAGACTAGCTCTAGGGTCCTAGCTCTAGGGTTCCTGAGCTCAGGTTACTGTCTTTGTGGAGTTACTCATATCTTTCCTGTGTCCATCTGAGTGTCCTCTGGGGTCTCTGGTTTTGTTCGACCCCCTAAAAAACATACCTGTAGGTTAATTGGGAACACTAAATTGCTTTAAGTTTAGAGGAGTGTATGAATGTGTGTGTTTATTATGCCTTACAGTGGACTGGCATCCAACTTAGGGTATTTTCCTTGCGACCAGGGAAAAAATAAGTTACTTTGAATGATTAAATGAATGAAAGAGAACAAAAACCTGCCTTTGGCTTTCATAGACCATAACAGGCATATATATTTGGCAGAAATGGGCACAGCAAAATATTTAGCTATTTTGATGCTATTATTATCGACTTGAAAAGGTCGCATATTCCACAAACTCCAAAGTTTTAGCAGTACAAAAGTGTAAAAAGAGTATTATCTGTTGAAAAATTGGTCGCTAAATTTTCAGCAACAACAAAAAAAAGAGAGAAATCTATCTTACATTGCCATCATTTGGCAGACACCCTTATCCAGAGCGACTTACATTTTTATCTCATTTATACAACTGTGCAGTTCAGATTAAGAGCCTTGCTCAAGGGCTTAACAGTGGTAGCTTGGCAGCTTGGATTTGAACTCCCAACCTTGCGTTCAGTAACCCAGTGTCTTAACCTCCTGAGCTACCCCAACCAGGTCATAATTAGATACATTTACATTGAAACATAGCAAACTGTATTGCTACTTAATGGCTCTTTCACTGGATGCTTTGTGCAGAGATTCGTATACAAGAGAGGGTCTTCATGGGAATTGGATGCAAGCCTTTTATGGACATTAAGCCCAGTGAAGCTGCCATCTGCGACCGTGCCATTAACTGTGCTCCAACAGGACGAGGTGAAGAGCAGCATATACCTTATGTATTAACATATTGTAATGGATGATAAAGGATTACTGACTGTACACACTGTGTTAACGCATCCAAATAAAATAATATAGTGGAATAATTTATAGCAATATTTTATAGTATTGTGTATTGTCATATATTTCTGTTTCTTGACTTAATGAATGTTTTCAGACTGCAAGGCACCTGTTTTCTGTGGGATGTCTGACACTGAACAAAGATTTCCTGTTCAGAGGCCGAATTCTACTGGTTCAGCCAGTTATGTGTCGTCTTGCAGCCACTCATCTTCATCCTCTTCCTCAGGGAGAGGATCTGTCTCTCTTGTCGGTTATCACATTGGCCTTAGTAGAAGAGTTGTTTCTGTGTCTGACCCTGGGAGATTCTCAAATCCAGGAGAGCATGATTTAGACCAGGAAAACATCAGGGAAAATCAGCTTGGTGAGGCTTTTTTAAACAAAATAGGCTCTCTGGGCACCTTCTGCCGCAATTTATCTTAAAATGCATAAATGCAGTCTTACTTGTGTCCGAATACCTGTACACTGAAAAAAGATTCTTTTTTCTTTGTTTCAGCATATAGTTCAGAATCTTCTGGTGAGAGTGTTAGTGGCTTCAGCAGTTCTGGCTACAGTTTGCAGTCAGTTATTGGAGGAGAACAGGAGGTGCACTCCATAGAGGTGACTGACACTGGTCTATGCCCCCACAAAATAGAGAACCATCAGCAAGACAAAGACAAATCTCCTAAACCACAAAACCAAAAGAAGGACCAAACACTCAAGGTGGGTTTTAGTTAAAAAACAAACAAACAAACAAACAAACAAAAACCCTTCCTAAAATTGAGCTCATGTCATTTTTTTCTTTTCACAATGCAGGTTCAAGGGAATAATGAAATAGGAAAATCAACTGAAGTTTGAGTAAAATATTACTTTCACCATGGAGCATTACGGACAGTGTGAAACTATTGAATCAACTTGTAAACTTTATAAAAGTATAAGTTGGTGCATGCTCATTCAATATTGCAAGAGGATGCTCTCAGTCACCGCAGATCGCCTTAACCTGAAGTGTGTGATTGCAAACCTGTACAACATAATATTTATTATTGTTTAAAAAATGATTTTTAGAATCTAGCTGTTCCTACTCGCTCATTTGCAATGCATCATTTTGTACTCTGTTTGTTATCTGAATTGTTAGCTTATCCAGTGTTGCAGTTGCATTGTGGTTGTGGTATGTATATCATTTTTTTATGTTCTGTATGAGCTGACTGACTGTTTCCTGTTAAAAATGTATATGCAGTATTGCAAAAGGGAGTGAAATTTACTGATAATTTTCTGCAAATGTAATTGGCAAAGGTACTGTATATGTCTGAATGCAAACCAAAATTAAAAGTCATCACTTGCTACCTATATAAAAATGTGTGACTGCAATAGGCAAAGGCTCTCCAATCTGTGAAAGAGTGCGTAAAAAGATTGTGGAATACTTTAAAAACAATGTTCCTCAACATCAAATTG
>JAQMCW010000035.1:12741377-12751828 GCA_030068335.1 Chrysichthys cranchii | reverse complement strand
AAGTTATTTCAGTGACCATTGTGGGTTTTTCTTTCTTTAACGGAAGGGTACCAACAATTTTGTCCACGTCTGTAACTATACTTTCTCAACACTTTTTCAAAACTGTCTGTCCACCTTTGCTTGTTGCAATTACTTGCTATCATATGAGAACAATGATTAGAAATGTAAGTTAGAACAGCACAATTCAGTCATGAGACAAAATATTATCTGTTAATCTAACATTTTTGTTGTCCCTAAAAACTAATAGTGAAAAGTCTTAAAACAGACTTTTAGTGAAGAACTTTGGGCAACTTTATTCTTTACTCTACGTTATAGAGTGTGTCCAGGAAAACAGCTCATAGCGCAGCAGAGACTCTTTCCATTATCTAAGTGAGAGGGAAATAAAATAGCTGTTCCTCATTCCACATTTTGGCCCTCACTTCTAATGGGCCTAAACAGGTAGGTCTACATATGTTTCAGGTATTGATAAGAAAACATAGTTCATTGTAGACTTTAATGTGATTCGGGGGTGCAAGCTTTCTGCAAAGGAGGGTGACCAGTTCTAGGATATTGAAAGCAATGGTTTTTAAAAAGGTGTTTTTCAGTTGATTTTCAGCTGCTTTGGTTTGTAGTTGTGAGAGTTATGCTCACAGTATAGCAGGGTTTTTTTCCCCTGCAGTCTATAAATTGTGTTCAGATAGATTTTTGTCTGTTAGATTCAATTTTTAGATATTAGATTAAATTTGGCTGGAAAAAAAGAAACAACGGCAACACAACAGCAAAATTTGCTTGAGAAAGCAAGGAACAATGAAAGGAAAAAAAAAAGTAGCATTTTAGAACAATTTAAGAAAATCTGACAACTCATTGAATTCAAAAGAAAGGACAATCAATAATTTCTCTGTGCTTTCAAGCTTCATCTTCTCTTTTTGCACTCAGCCATTGTAAAGCTGTCAGGCTTGCAATGAAGCATGCAGGCCAAAGGGATCTTTGGATAAGCGGCACAGATGTCAGAGACAGAACCTTATTTAAAGCTCTGTAATGCAAAACCAAAAGTGCAGGTCTCATCAAGTCTTCATTCTTATTGCTGCATTTAGCTTGAACCTTTTTGTCTATCATGTTATGATGGGAGGAAGGTGTAAGCTGATTGGAATTTCACTTGCTGCTTCTTAAAGCCAAATAGTCCAATTCTAACTGAAACCTGGAACAATAGCCTAAGGGACTGATATCTGACTATATACGGGTTCAGACAACGCAGAGGAAATAATTTATTTCAGGAATGTATTTGCATAACGATTAACTAAAGAAGTAGTAGTAGCAATTAGTAGTAATTGCTAAATAAACAATAAGTAAGCAATAAGTAGCATGCTATATTTGCCTCATGAAAAGTATGTACTGTCAATTCCAGAATTATTGACACCCTTGCTGTAGATGTGTAAAAATGTGTTGCAGTTCATTAGCTAATTATTTAATTTGGGGGTTTTTTGCACACAGAAAATCCAAAATGTAAAAAGAAGATTTTTGTTAAACAAACCATGTCACAATTATGTGCCCCCTTTCATGTAATTCATCTTTTTTTTTTTTTTTTCCCCCCCACTTTAAGATTTAGGGTTTGGACCGTTGTCCTGTTTGAAATCCAACCACAACCCAGTTGCGGCTTCTTAGCCTGGAGTTCAAGAAAACAAAATTGGCCTGCTCTCTGGGTGCGAGAAAAAGCCATGTGATGCCATGTATCATAACAAGGTTCCAAGGGACCTTGAGGAAAAACAGACCCATAACGTCATACCCATACATTACAGTGGGGATTAGGTTCTTTCTTTATAACCGTTTTTCCTTTTACAACAAAAAAGAACCTTGAGTGTTTGCTGCCAAAAATGCTTCATTTTTGCAATCATTTTCTGCAAATCACCAAATCTTGATCCTTGAAGCAATTTGGCCTCTATAATTAGCTTCCTGTAGGTGGGGGCAAAATACGCTTGCATCCGCATTCATTACAGCTAATGTTATTTTAAATGTATTAAATTGCCCTAACAGTGGCAACCCGCTTTGGTCTCATTTGATTCCTTTTATTCCCTAATCACTTCATGTTTAAATGCTCTTAGTCACAGATGACTGGTTAAGAGTTCTTATTCATTCAGATGAACTTAGAAATAGTCAAATATAAATGGGAACACACTTCAGTTACAAATTGAACATAAAAGAGTCATAAGAATTTCAGTGGCCTCGTGGCCCCAGGGTAACAGCTTAGATCCTGACCTCAAGGTTACTGTCTGTGTGAAATTCCTGTGCATGTTTTCCCCGTGTCTGTGCAAGATTCCCCCTTGTTCTGTGTTTTTCTCTCACTTCTCAAAAACATGCCAGTAGATGAACTGGCTCCTCTAGACTGCCCTAAGGTATGAAAGCATTTGCAAGAGAAACAAAAACATTCCTCCTGCCATTTAAAACTTAGTTTAGTTAGGGACACAGCTACATGCTTATACACAGAGATATTCACATTCAAGCCTTAAAACCTCCTGCAGGCCGATGACTAATCCTTACTCCAGCTTTTAAACAATTCATCAAGCCTGGGTACAACCTCACTGTAATTATACTTTTATATATATTGCCTAACACCTAATTTTATAGCAAAAATTGCTGAACAATTAGCATATTTGAATAGCTACCGGCACTGGTGTTGTAAGCCTTTTAAATGTAGGTGCTCACAAATGTCAGTTCATTCAAAGACTAATTCCAACGTGTTCAAGACAATAAATATGCATCATGACTATATATCCTTTCAGGTCAGTACACCACTATGCATTCGGTACTCCTTCCTCAAGACCGTTCCATGTTTCTGTAAACTGGGTGTTAATACAGTAGCGAGAGCTTTTCAGCTAATTACCAACATAGAACAGGGAATTATTGCTCAAAATTTGATTAGAGAGAACACATTTTCATAGCTGTGAGGACTGAATGAAACCAACGCAACTTCTACAGGAAGATTAAGGAAAGTTATCTAACAAAGTTTACATCCTCCTACAGGATGTGATATATGCACTAGGAAAGTGACACTAGGATTCACTGAAATAACAATAATTTTGTGTAAATTTGAAAAACAAGAACACTTACCCTGTTAGCTATTCATTTATTCCAGCAGGTTGGGAGTTCAGATCCTAGAACTGCCAAGGCGACACTCTGGGGCCCTTGAGCAAGACAGTGAACCCTCAACTGCTCAATTCTGTCCTGTCTCCAATATACAGTAAGCTGCTTTGGATACCAGGGTCAGCCAAAGTAACATATGCAAATAAAAAAAACCTTTGCATTTCAATCATTTAATCATTGTAATTAATGGAGTAAATAACTGCTTGCTATATATTAGAGGGTGTTAATTAACATTGGTAATACTAACTGAATCCCACAAACTGAATTACCTTCATGTAAGGCTTACAGCATTTTTCAAGCTTAACTGAAGGAGGCACTGAAGCTCAAGCTTTAGCACACATACACACACTTGTAAGGTTTTCAAGGGTATTACAGCATTCCAGAAATAAAACTCACGTTAGCAATGATTCTTTGCAAGTTTTATATGACTTTAATATTGTACACGTTTTTGGCCCTCTACATCAACACACAATGGTAATGTCAAAAGTTTGAGCAAGTTCATATAATACAAAACATCAAGGCAGAACAAATTCAACTTAGGACACGCAGCAAAGAATTCTTTTTTCTTTCCTACAACATTAAAGCAGAAAACACGGACACGCTGCTAAGCTGCAGTTACTTTTGGTCGACGTTTAAGCAAATGCTAGTTTGTAAATTTGGTTGATGCATTCGATTCAATGCATAAACAGTCGTTATCCAAAACTGTACAGAACACACGCACACGCACACACACACGCACACCTGCACCGAGAGCATTCTGAACAGGAAGCAGAGCAGAGGTACAGAAAAAAGATGTCTACCAGCAGAATCTAGCCCTTGGACGAATCAGCTAGCCCGACATGACAAAATATAGGCATATTTAAAAGAAATGCACTGAGCAGCAAAAAACTTGGTGATTGAAATAAACTGAGATATTGTGTAGTAATATACAGTACACATCGAGAGTGTGTCTAGTTCTGTTAGATTATGTGGCAAAAGTATTATATACCAAAAGATTTATTCATTCATTAATTAAATAATTCATCTTCAGATGTGGCAAATACAAACAAAAGAACATACAGTGGAGCTACAAGTTCACTGACGCATAGTCCCAGCTGCCATCCATTCACTGACTTAAACTGATCAAATGAGGCCCAGGTGTGTGCATATAACAATAAAAATTCTCTGAAATATTTTAATCAATATTTAACAATATTTTCAGCAGTAGACAGCTCTCTAAAAATTTGGTGCTCCAGACAGCTAGCCACTATAAACCAAAGCATTAGGTTTAGCTAACAGTTAGTGTAATATAGTTAGACATTCACTGAGCACTTTATCAGGAACACTATTTACACCTGCCTATTCATGCAATTATGTAATCATCCAATCGTATCACAGAAGCACAATGTATACAGATATATGCAGATACAGATTAAGAGCCCCTGATGGAAAAAAACAAGAATCTGAGGCTACAGTAAGTAAGTAAGTAAGTATCAAGTACAACTTGATAGTTGAAGATTTAAAAAAAGTCAGATGGGTTTTTTTTCCCCCCCTGCAATTTTCAACTGTCCCGTTTAGTGAGCCTGTGCCCTCTGTAGCCTCAGATTCCTGTTCGTGACTAACAGAAGTGAAACGCAGTGTGGCCTTCTGCTTTTAAAGGACAAGTACCACAAGGGTCAGAGATGCTTTTCTGCTCACTATAGTTTGATTGTTTGAGTTACTGTATCCTTCCTGTTGGCTTGACTCAGTCTGGCGATATTTTCCTCTTACCTCGGCTCATCAACAATTTCCACCCCTAGAACTGTTGCTCAGTTTTTAGCTTGGTGTATCTATAGTGTTCTAAATGTCAGAGCCCCGCGTTTATAAAAAATTGTACCACAGCACGGTTTAATTCTTGAATCTGATTGGTCAGAAAGCATGCAATATTTATGTTTAACTGCACAGCACAGTAATTCCAGCTCTAACATGAATGATGGTTTTAGGAACCAACTTGTTTCATGGACTTTTCATAACAGCAATCTAATTATAAACTGTTAAAAAGTCCATGGTGTTGGTCATTAATAAATTACACTGTTCGTTAATAAATTAATTAATAAAGTTTGATAGAAATTGTTGGCGAACAAGCAGAATGACACTTTCTGAGCAATCAGATTAAATTCAAAAGTGCTCTGGTATAAGGGAAGATGGCTAGTAAAACTGCTCCATGCTATGATGTCATCATAGGGTAAAAAGCAGCTAAATGGGATATCATGATTTTCTTCCTTCCTGTGAAAAATGTGTCTAAAGTCAAAATAAAGAAAGAAAAAAAAAAAAGTACCAGAAGTACTAAATTTCGAAACATTAAGTGTAAGTGTATTTTAATCCTATTTTAGTCATTTAGTCTTATTGTTTTCTTATTGTTTGTATTTGCAGCATCTTTTTTCAGTTTGATAGTTTTTTTTTTTTTGTTTTTTTTTACTGCTGATTCAATACTTTTGTTACCAAATAAACTACAACATTCCTCTTTGAAAGTAATGAACATATGATGATTCTTTTATATGCACACCTTTTACTGACTTTTCCTTCAGCTTTACACTTCCTTGTTTTGTCTTTTTGCAACACTTAGAAAAGTCTTCGTTTCATATTTTCTTTTTTGTGTGCCTGTTTTCTCTGCGCTGCTCTAGAGCACACAGTCGTTAGTTGAACAGTCATTGGAATGTAACTCTGTAGGATGTTCTTTATGCCCTTTCACATCTGATTGGTGACTTTTTGTTTCCCTCTTCTTGCTTGCCTGTGTATGTTTGATCACCTGATGGGTTTTCCCTTCATGGAGATGTTGATGCACCCTTCCGTTATGATCTCCGTGAAGTAGAGCAGAAGGTGAGTCCTTCTTTCCCCCATCATTTGCCTGAAGCCCATGATGACTCTTGAGATGATCGGTCTGATGAAGCATATGGTCTTCATGATGCAGCTCTTGGCCTCTGTTATTGTGCTTATCTCTCACGCTGACATGAATGTCCTTGTGCAAATGATGTTTTCCATGGTGAAGATTCCTCTCTTCACTGTGCAGGTGTTCCTCCTGGTGGAACTGCGAGTCAGGGCCTGGTGGCCGTACCTGCAAGTAAGCTCGTACTCTGTGGTGCTGTATGTGGTTGTTGCTGAAGTCGATCACTCTACACTCATACATGCCTTCATCTGAAGGTTTGATGTTTGATAGGCGAAGCCGGTGAGAGATGTTGCTGCCAGCCACTTTCACCACCTTTTCAGAAATATACAACAAGACTATTAAAACCTTGAAAGAGGCATTTGAAATAATTTAGCCTAACATCTATCTAAATGTAAAATTATGTTTAAAAAAAGCTATGAATTCTGTTCATTTATTTTCCACATTAGCGTTAGTCAGCTGTCACTGTTGACATACAGTCAAATTAGTCATTGGCATCCGTGAACAGATTGGGCAAAAATATTTGCATATTATTTACATTTCATTACCATCATTTGGCGGACACCCTTATCCAGAGAAACTTACATTTTTATCTCATTTATACAACTGAGCAGTTGAGGTTAAGGGCCTTGCTCAAGGGCCCAACAGTCACAGCTTGTCAGTGCTTGGATTTGAACTCCTGACCTTATAATCGGTAGCCCAGTGTCTTAACCCCCCCCCTTTTTTTTTAACACAATATGCCTTTCCTCTAACCAAAATATTTGTAAAATATATGTGGCCATACACTATATGGCCACATGTTTGTGGACACCTGAACATCACACCCATATGTGCTTTTTAAACATCCCATTCCAGATTGAATTCCCCTTTCAACTAGGTTTTGAAGCATGGCTGTGGGGTTTTGTGCTCATTGAGCCACAAGGGCATCAGTGAGATCAGGTACTGATGTTGGGTGAGGAGGCCAGGGGTGCAGTTGGAATCTCAGTTCATCCCAAAGGTATTCACTGGGGTTGTGTTCAAGGCTCTGCACAGACCATTTTACTTTTTCCACAGCAAAATTGGCAAACCATGCCTTCATGAAGCGCACTCTGTGCACAGGGGCATTGTCCTGCGGGAACATATTTGGGCCTCTTAGTTCCAGTGAAGAGACCGTGGGAGTTCGGTGGTTAAGACGTTGGACTACTGATCAGAAGCTTGGGAGTTCAAATCCAAGCACCGCCCAGCTGCCACTTTTGGGCCCTTGAGCAAGGCCATTATCCCTCAACTGCTCGGTTGTATAAATGAGATAGATGTAAGTCGCTCTGCATAAGAGCGTCTGCCAAATGACACTAATGTAACGTAATGAAGGGAAAATGTAATGTTACTGCATACAAAGAAATCCAATGCAAAAGTATTGGATAGGCACATATATGGGTGTAATGGGCAGGTGGCCACAAACTTTTGGCCATATGGTGTAAATAGGATACTTGCAATCCTAAAAACTATTTAGCATAAAATATGTTGCTAATTAAAAAATACACACAAATTTCAGTCTCTGGGAATTTAATTACTGCCTTTGACTATGTCCTATTTTATTCATTCCCACAGGGAAGACTAAAGAGCTTTCAACAACAAAGGAGTTGACCTGAACTCACAGACAATTTCCATAACAATGAGCTGTTTTGAAGGGTTGAACAAATAAAGATAAAAATATGCTGAAATCTGACATGTCTCAACGGATCAGATGAAGTGGGGAGGAAGGATCCCAAGAACCGCACTGTAAAATATGGCGAAACATCAATGATGCTTTTGAATTGTGTGGCAAGTGGTCCAGTTACTATTGTAAAGATTGATTGCCTCTGTCAGCTGTGGTGGGGTTTAGGTGGACACATTCGCAGGTAGGAGACAGCTATAAAATCCAAAGTGGGTTTATAGAAAAAACAGACCAGAGGTACAAAAACAGCAGGCACAATCAAGGTCAAAACCATAAACAGGTCAGGCGATCAGCAAACAGACAAGAACAGGAGAGCCAAAAATCAGAGACAAAAGCCAAGGCAAAAGGGTCAGAACCAGAGAACACATACACAAAAATAACGGCTTGGCAATAGTCACAACGGTAAGCTAATGCTTCACAAACATGGCGTGCACTGGGGAGTCTATTTATAGACCTACTAATGAGTCCAAATCCGGCACACCTATTGCCACCCATGTGATGTGCGAGTGCGGTGCGAATCCTCGTGTATGCGCCGACAATAACCAAAGCCGGAGGGGAAAACCCGGAAGTGAATCCTGTATGCTGTGTGCGCACTCTGCGCGGGTAGATTCATGACAGCCTCGTGAACTCTGTAAAAGGCAGAATATCTTTGCCCAAAACATGGTCACTTTTACCAGGAGGCTAAGATCTCTCAAGAGATCTATCAAACACACATCAAAATCAACACTGCCAGTTCCTACGGTCTGAATTGGACGGTTCATGTGGATATACAGTACCAGTCACAGTTTGGAAAACCTAATTCAATGGTTTTTCTATCTTTTTAATCGCTTAAATATAAAGTACTTAAATACACTTAATTACAGTGGTTAAGACATTGGACTACTGATCAGAAGGTTGCGAGTTCAAATCTAAGCACTGCCAAGCTGCCTCTGCTGGGCCCTTGAGCAAGGCCCTTAACCCTCAGTTGCATAAATGATATAGATGTAAGCCGCTCTGGATAAGGGCATCTGCCAAATAACACTAATGTAATGTACTACTTTACTGCCTTGACACAACACAACTTATGGTCTGAAATACATCAAGAAAGCATGAAATTCCACTAATGAACAGATAACTACCTCATGAAGCTGGTTACGAAAGATGTCATCAAGGTAAATGCTCACTAATTTGAAGAATCTTAAATATGAAATTTATTTTTTTAAACACTATTTTGTATACCACATAACTCCATATGTTGTCCTTCATACTTTTGATGTTTTCACAGTATTGTTCTACTGTGTCAAAAAATAGTCAAAATAAAGAAACACCTATGAACGAGTAGGTGTGGCCAACCTTTCGACTGGTACTGTACAATTAAAATGAACTTGCAATCAAGAGCTTGTTGCAAATAAGTCAAACAAGATCCCTTTACAAGTGAAGCCTTGTTAAAACTTTATTAGACAATACAAGAAGGGGCTCAGGGCTGTTATTCTCATCAGCAAAGGATTAACTGTGGGTGCGCTTTTATAATAATGTGTAAGTTTTTGATTTGGTCATTTTTAACAGTGTTTTGCAAAAAACAACAACAACAACAACAGTACTACATAAAATGTTTTATAGGTTTTAAAAACCGGCTTTAAATCGAACCATAGGATTTCCCTATGGATTTAGAACGCTTCCAAAATGTCACCAAGGCGCTGAATGTTTTACAAATGCCCTGCAAGTAGCAATAAAAAAGAATGTGATTTATAAAGGCCCCACAATTCGCAAATACACACATCATGCTTTCCAAACACCACGCACGTCTCAAACAAACACAATATGCTTTGCAAATACAAATGCATCTTACAAACAAACGCAGGGCAGGTTCTCTATATGTAAAGAAAGGATGCAAATAAATAAAACTACATTTTGCATGACTGTGCCATTGGTATTACAAATGCAGCACACTTTTTTAGACAACTATGCAAAAACACACTACATTTGTGGATCGTGACTTTCGGCACTGTTATTCTGCTTTTAAAGGTGGCAAATCCAAATGCCTGATTTTCTCAAAAATGGTTTAATCATTAAGTTCCAGCAAAACTTTCATGTCTTCAGAACAACCGTATTTCTGAAAAGTTATAAAGATTTTTTTATAGCAACATTTACTTGTTAACCACGCACATCGAGACACCATCTCCATGTGACTATTCAGGGTTGATGGCCCTGTGGCGCCACCTGCTGTTTTGCTGCTCAGCTCATTTGTGGGAAAATCAGGCGTTAGCGTTTGCAACTCGTAGAAACAGAACAACCGTGCCAAAAGTAACATGATCCACAGATGAGGCATGCTACAGTGTACTTGTCCAAAAAAAAAAAAGAAAAGCTTTGTTGCTTTTGTTAAAGCAATGACACAGACATGCAAAATGTCATATTTATCTGCATTTCCCCCCCTTTTTCATATGCAGAGCCTACCCTGCATTTATTTGTACTTAGCATTTGTATTTGCAAAACACACTGTAATTTTTGATAGCCATATTTTGTATTCGCAAAACACACGGTGTTTGTTTGATATGTGGGAGATGTATTTGTAATGCATGGGGTGTATATCTGCAAGTCTTTTGTAAAACATATTCAGTGTGTTGGAGACATTTTGGCAGCTTTCTAACTTCAGATTTCCCCATATGTTTAACATTACGTTTAGAGTAGAGCTGCCACTAACGACTAATTTTCTAACGACCGATTTTTCGACTAATTTTTCGATTAATCGATTAATCTTAA
>JAQMCW010000035.1:12727373-12741277 GCA_030068335.1 Chrysichthys cranchii | reverse complement strand
CTAGTCGACCAATAAAATTGTCGTCGACTAATTTTCATAGTCGATTACGTCGACTAATCGCGGCAGCACTAGTTTAGAGTATCACTTTACACGTGTTGCCTTATTTTTTAAATTATGAATAACACCATTCTCGAACAATATAGAAATTATACAGTCAGAAACAGCTTGCAGGTATAGGACTCATTTCTGCACCTTGGATGCAGTGTGTAATTCATGAGCCACTCTTGAGCAATGAAAAAAAGGAGGTGATTAATAGGATGAGACATTTTATGGATATTTCAGAATACAGGCAAGGATGATTACTCAAAAATCCCCAAATTCATTATATTGACATTCAGTACTCACACTTATTTTAGTAGCATCCTTCGCCAATTCGTCAATAGGAACAACCTGTAATGAGAAGCAGTAAATGACAGAAAAATTAAATAAAAATGACAATGTTAGTGTACCAGATAAATACAGCACAGAAGGCAACACATCAGGAAAACAATGTATGACAACTATCTCGGTCTGAGGGGGGTACTCTAAAGCTGTTTCCTCTTTGCTGACTGTACTAATTACATTGTGTTAGTTCAGCAGGACACCAGCTGGCTGCTGTTCACACATTTAGGGGGAACCAGACAGCATGCTACGATCCCATATTCTGGGCAATAATCAGTAATTGGGGAATGGAGTGGTTCCTGCTAGGCTTCATGGGTTATTACTTTCCATGTCAGGAAAACAAAGGAGCACTGTAGCTTTTAATTCATCTTTTTACTAAGTTTAAGAGCAGTCAGGACATTAATGAATTTGTACATCATAAGGTATGAGACACATCTTCAATCCATGATGATTTGTAAATGTGGAATATTGGGGGGAAAAAACCCTGAAATGTATACATTCACTATGCAAATACAAAACTGGATTTTATCAAGTCATATCTGCTTGATTAACCCTAAAATATATTAAAACCTCTACAAAAATGGAGATTCTATAGAGAAAGGCTGACCTGATTGGTTGTCCAGACAGGTTTTTCAGACCATTCCCTATGGTACCGCAGGTACCACCACTGGATCTCCAATGAGACTGAAGAAGAGCCTGCACCCCTGAAAGAGCATGCCATCTCCACATCCTGACCAGTGTGACTGATGATGTCGTGAGGAACTTCTGTGAAAAGAGCTTTTAGAGAGAGAGAGAGAGAGAGAGAGAAAGAGAGAGAGAGAAAGAGAGAGAGAGAGAGAGAGAGAGAAAGTTCAGCTCAACAAAAATTGTTTTTTGTTTTTTTTTTACTAAAAGAGGTTCTGTCATTTAAGCTAGAGTGAGACTTTAGCGTTAACGGAAATGTGTGTTGGCATTAATCATATCACTGTACAGGTGCTCCCCGAGTTACGATGGCCCGACTTATGATTGTGCAAAGTTACGATGATGATTGTGATCCGCTAAAAACTGTAAAATATTTAGAAAATATTTAAAATTCGCGGGCAAGCGATTTTATTGTTATTATTTGCAACAATATGCAAAAAATGCCATGCTTTTAATAACTACATACATACAGGACTGTGCAAAAGTCTTAGGCACCCCCATATTTTTTTCAGACAAATTTAGTGAATTCTGCATATTATTCAGTCAGTACAAAAAAATTTATATTTTCAATTTCCAAATGTTAATATTCCAAATAAAATAATGGGTTAGGGTTAAAAATGTTTGTATGTCAGTAAAGACAGATACATATTAGGTAAGAGACCACTTTTCAGACACAAAACATAATGAAGTCTCCTGGATTTTGCATGCAAATAAAGAAGCAAGTGTGACAGTTAAAGCTTGCAGAAAAGGTGTGGCAGATTGCACAAGATGCTCAGTAAAACATAGCATTTCCTCATCAAACTGCACACATTATAACTGGGACTACTGTTTAAGAAAAAACAAAACAAAGGCACGTTTATACCAAATACATATTATTTTATCTAACTAGTTAACGGTTTACTTCATGTTGTAGTATTTTTCTTTTAAGTAGACATTATTACTATTTTTGAAGCATCTTTACAACAACATTTCCTTGCATGTGCCTAAGTCTTTTGCACAGTACTTCACATACATACACAAATACATATGTACATAGGCAGGTGACCAAACCAGGAAGAAAATAAGAGGAATAAGTAATAAAATTCTTAAATATTACAATAACATACAACAAAAGGTCCTGATTAGACCTTACGTAAGCACAACTAAACTATTTACTTCATACTTTGAATATAGGCCTATATTTGTAAGTTGTACGGCCTGACAAAGAAGCTAACTTTACCTTATCTTGCTTTTTTACACTCACACCTAATTACCTTCATTTATTAACATGAACTAGATTAATAACATAATGTTGAAACTATCACTGAATGCTACTGCTATGATTATACAAGCTCTTATTGTGTATCATTTCCCACCTGATCATCTGTATATGCTGAGGCATATAAGCCAATACTACATCACATCAATAGTCCAGGAAGCTGATCAAACCCACTCTACTCCAGCATGAGACTGAACCAAGATGCCTGTCAAAGTGAACACCATCAGAGTCGAGTTCCTAGTTCAAGCGCACAAGCTACATTTTTGTTCTAGAAGCCAACGAAAGGCCATATGAATAATAATTATCATACATGCCAGCCAGAAGGACACTTGGACAGTCTGAGTGCAAAACAACAATAGTTCAAACCCCGCTCACTTTTCATTTGTAAGACTGATATTTCTCCTATTCCTACTATTGATTTTAGAGGAGTCAGTAATAACTGAAGTCACAAGTGTACCACGAACACCATGTTTCCAGTGCACATAGAGATGAAGTCTGCTGCACCTGCTTGTGTTTTATTTTAAGACACTGGTAATGGAGCAAAACCTACACAAATAGCTACATCAGCTTTTGCACTCTTTGTATCAAAAAATGCTCTAATGCCTTTAACAAAAACATTTACTTTCTCAGTTCAAATTCGATTTGAAATGGGCTGAGGTGCTCACAATCCTTCTCATTGTGATATCTAAGCCAATTTACAAACCTGATATTTAACTGCATCAGTTCAGGACCCAGATACTATTTCTTTGGCTAATTACTTTTCAAATACACTCAGCCTGTCCTATTGCTCTTTCCATTCTGATTACAATAGAACAACATCTAGAAATCACTTTGAAAACCAGCTCAGATATAAGTAAAAGAACCAGAAACAGAATAAGATATAATTAAACAAATAGAATTGATGACAAGAGGAGTTATTAGTACAGGGTTGATGTGTATGTGTGTGTGTGTGTGTGTGTGTGTGTGTGTGTATACCAAGATTTTGTACCATTATTGAACACGGACAGTGTGAGTAATTCTGTTCGTCCAGACCACAGGGCACAAACAATGTACACAATGCAGGCAAATCTGAAGACACATTAATTATGTGTGGGAGGAATACCTCAGAATGGTTCTCTGGTGGTTCTTTACCATTCTAAAAGCTGGAGAAATTACTTAGCTTTCCTCTAATGAAAATGGGTAAAAGGTAGCCATCTGTGTATTGGATTCAGACAATAGACATTAAAATATACAAATGCCACAGCAAGTAATTAAACGGAGTTCTTTTGAAAAATGGCACAATAACTAACAACTAACAACTAGCTTAGTGCTTTTTTAATTGTGCACTAAATGAAACACTGCAACAGGGGTGGGTGATCTGATGATTTTGTATCATGATCAACTTTTCAAGATTGTGACCTTTAATGATATCCTACTAATGTTTCCAACTTCACACAAAACTCCATGCTACATTCAAAACCAATAGAATGACTGCCTAGTAACAGGGCAAATTATATCACGCATCTCCATCATAAGGTACTCTTTCATGCGTGACATATTTGAAAAGCAATTCAACATGAGCTAGCAGCATAGCGGATGAGGAGCTGGTGTCAAAAATGCACTTGACGTCAGTAGTGAGGCAGTGGTTTGGCTATATGCACATTTCTCAAAGCAAAGTTATCTGTAAATTCTGTTGGGCAAAAGTCGGCACTGAGGACACAATAAATCTATTCAACCACCTTAAAGGAAGCATCTTAAAGAGCATGTTGAGAGGGTTTCACTCAGGCTGGTACAGCTCCACTCATCTGTATCTCACGAGGTCCCGAAACAGAAACTGTCATCACTGACCGACGCATTGGAAAAATATGATAAAAGCAACAAACAATGGAAAAACATGACTGAGGTAGTCACATTCGATCTAGCTAAGAATATGAGCTTATTTAAAGCTGTGGACAAAGTGGGATTTAAGACACTGATGCACAATGTGACCTGCCAAGTTGCAAAATTATTTTCTAATACTGCCCTACCTATATGTGCAGTTAATGCTAATAGAGGACTTCTGCAAAAATAAAGCACTGAGCATTTTTTGCATCAACAACAGAACTGTGGTTCGGTCTACATGTAAACCTAAGCCTAACATTAAGATGAGTTCCAATCTTAAATCTTATCCTAATGCATATCTCACATCTCTCAGCTTTCTCATTTTCAGCTCTTACATTTACCCACAGTATCAGAATTTCACCAGTGACTGCATTTCTTTCAGCATGGGTTCCCAATAAATGAAGCAAAACAGTACAAACCAACACACACAGTCAGAGACCCACACACAGGCACACGCACACACACAGAGTATAGCAGGTGTTCATAGCCTAAGGGGAGTCTACCATTTCCCAAATGAGTTGATTGGGTAGACTGAACTATTCTCTGTGGAGGATGGGGGAGTCAGGTGTAAATTCTGTCATTTCTCATTCCAGCCAAAGCCATTTCACACATAGATGTATCTTTTCTCCACCCCCAAGCATGAATTAATTTTCCTCAGAACTCCTCCAAAGGCACATGCATGATTCATGACAATGTCTCTCTTCCCAGTCTGATTTATTCTCATATACAAAATGACAAGCACTTCAAACACGCAGCATCATGTGATGCCAGCTTCAGTAAGCTGGAGGAAAGAGGAATGAAACAGAAAATAGAAACAGAAGTGTGCAATGAGAAAGCACAAAATATGGAAATTTAACTCTAAATTCTGCATATATTTTTTTCCTACTTGCAGACCTTAGTGCCATAATGTAATGAATAATTTTGCAAATTGTAATCGTATGGCAAAATGTTACAAGACAGTGCCTTTTATGCCCAGTGTATTGTAAGTGTATGCTATACATATTGTACACTAGAGTTGGTACTGTCTGTGTCAGTTATTTTTTGTTGTTGCCAGCCAAGCTGCCAGCTATTTATTTATTATTTTTTGGTTTCTTTTTATTGGCTCATCAATTTCTTCCACTGAAAGGTGCCTTAGACAAATGTATCAAGATGACAGCAATGAATGAAATCAAAAGTAAAAGACTGCAAGTTATTGCACATTAATACACCAATGCACTCACTTAGTGCATCAAACAGACAAATATACAGTGAAACATTTATGGGGAGGCGCAAACACGTACAGTGAAATATTGAATCCGACTCATTATTAATTTGAATTAGACAGGACTTCTGGATGTGAGGCCTTCTGCCATTTAAAAATAATTCAAAACCTTGAGATGTTTACATGTGGATCAGCAGAGAAATAAACAGGAAATACAATTCATATAAAACACTACTATGAGAGTATGCTTTTAATAAAAAAAAAAAACAAAAAAAAAAAACCCCAACCAACCAAAAAAAAAAAACCCAAAACTTTGTCTTAATATTTGTTTAGGTACCTGAGTGTACGTGTGGTATGTACTCTGGGAAATAAGCACAGGATGCAAAGGATGTGAAATCAGGTTGAAATGAAGGCTGCAAAGAGTCTAATGCAATAAGACCTCAACTCAGGCAAAGCGACCCCCCCCACCTTCCTTCAGGAGTGAATTGCTTATAACCCCAGGGAGTGGTATAAGTGAGAGCGAGAGACAGAGAGAGAAAAGCAACACTATGTAAGTGCATAATAATTCTGAGAAAGTAAAATGACCATAGTGATTCACTGTGAATTAGTTAAAGCCGTTTGCCACAACATACATCCTCATAAAAGACATAAAGACCCATAAAACTTGTGGAATTACATAAGCTGCCTGGCATTTACTTTATTTCACAACATATTTGGCTGACTTTAATTTACAGTGATTACGTTTGGGTTACAATGACTTTCAACAAGATAGCAAAGCAATCTTGAGCTCCAATACGGTAAAAACGAATCAACGTTTCCCAGCTTTCTCTCTTTCTGTTTCTTTGCACTCAGAGGCGACAGTCATGGATGCACATCCTAATTAGGCAAACAAAGAGAAAGAAAGACAAAAAAAACTGTCTCTCCTGTGGTTCCACTAGTTCTTAATATGCACAGCCTTTCTCGACCCTACAGACATTACAGTAATTAGGCAGTGCTACTGACGCAGCATTGCAATTGTCTCTACTGCCTAATGCCCTGTAAACACAGAGGCATACTAACTATTCAACGATTTCATGCCACTCATACTAATATCAAACTTCTAAAATTTTAGCAGTGCTTACACCAATAACAGTAGGATACATAGAGAGAAACACAACAAACTAGTAATAATAATGGATTTGACGTTTAAATTACTGATGTAGTCCATATTGGAAGTATTTTTTTTTTTGTTATATAGACATACTGTACAAATAGAGGTGACAAATGTACATATCATTGTCAATAAATATTACTAGGATATTCAGGATTATTGGGTTTTTGTCCTTTCTTTGATACATAATGTGTCAGCATGCCATTAATATTTGTTTCATGTGATGGTGCAGGATTCATCAAGCTGGCATGGTGGCTAAGTGGTTAGCAAGGTCGCCTCACGGCAAGAAGGTCCCGGGTTCGGCACGGGTGCCTTTCTGTGTGGAGTTTTCATGTTCCTACCCCGTGTCCGTGTGGGGGTACTCCGGTTTCCTCCCACAGTCCAAAGACATGCTCGTTAGGTGGATTGGCTACCCTAAATTGCCTGTAGGTGTGAGTGTGAGAGTGTGTGTGTGCGTGCATGAACCTGAGTTAGGGGAGGGTTGGGTGTGGGGCTAGCAACCTCACCCTGCAGAATGCACTTAGCTAAAGAAATGTCAACCGAGTCCTGTGGGGGGCCGCTTGGCACCCTATGTGCCATACGGCATGACAAGGATCTAAGACTTATTGAGGTAATTATTAATTATTTGTGTTTTAAAATTCAATACACAATTTGCTTTTTGATGCTCCTGGGAAACAGAGATATACAGTAGATCCTCATCTACGGACACCGCATTAACGGATATCGGATGCAACGGACAAAATCCGCTGGTCTGAATATATAATCCATTAGCCAGAATGTCCGGTATGAAAGTTTAAAAATCCCGGGTGTTGCGAACTGAGTCCAGCAGCTCAGCAATTGTCCACTAGGTGGCGGTGGCGTATGTGCTACTAGTTGCTTACAAGCGTCAGTTGAGCTGTGGTCAGTGTGAAGCTATACTGGTTTTCAGTGATTATTTGGTGTTTTTCACCTCAATGTACTTACCTGTTTAAGTTGTTCGTTATGCTGCTTGTCATGTGTACAGTATTTGAGTACCACTTTTGTGGACCTTAGTGGTGTTTTTCCTTGGATTCCCACTATTTTAACCCCCCACACTAAAACACTTTACATCATCAGACTATTCAAGTCAACAGACAACCTCTCCCCCCATTTAGTCCGTTAATGCGAGGATCAGCTGTATAGTGGAGACAGAGGGACACATGCTGTGACAAGGATCTCTGCCCTTCTGGACACTAAATCATAACCTGCCTCTACTGACTGACTGACAAGCATGACGTTGTGCGATCTGTGTGTGTGTGTGTGTGTGTGTGTGATTACATAACAGAAACAAACGGACACAAATAGAGCTCACAGTATCGTTGCATATGTTTGACAGAGTAGTATAATATTGGAGGAAAAACAGTGTGATACCTCAGGAGGTGTTGGTGTTGGTACGCAAGCTGCAGCTCAAGGTGAAGGACCAACCGCTGTTGGAGTAAGAACTATATACTGATGAAGTAAGGTCAGTATGCATTCTAAGAGGTCAGGCACAGCAGGACACGCATCTACACTTGAAAATTTGCAGAAGGACAAAATTTTGGAGTAGCAGGAAAGTTATAGTTTGGTCTATGATATTTCATGCACTGCTAATTCCCCTTGTTGAGGACTACTAGTCTCAATATACATATGGTTGATACAGATTCTACTCCCTGACTGAGGAAACCGGCTCTTGCTAATTAACTGGTTGAATCGGGTGTGTTAGAGGAGGGAAAGCAAATTGTGCTGGACCTCTCAGACTAATTGAGCAAAGCACCTACTCCTGCTAAGGCAGTTTGTCAGGCCAGAAGCAGTGAATAAAAGAGCAAGAAAGAGGGATAGACTGAAAACACCTCTGAGAATTCTACAACATAAAAAGTAAATGAGCTCTTTGTTGACTCTTGCTCTTGCCAAGGTAGAGGTGGGAACAACTATTCTTTCAGAGTTCTCTGTTCAGTTTTTATTGGTACTACTTTATTATACACTGATCAGCCACCTGCTTAATATTGTGCATGCCTCCCTGTGCCATCAAAACAGCTCTGATCCATCGAGGCATGGACTCCTCAAGACCTCTAAGGTGTTAGCAGCAGATAAATGCTGGATCAGATTGAAATCTGGGATATTTGGAAGTCAACACACTGAAATCGGTCATGTTCCTCAAACCATTCCTGAACAATTTTTTGCAGTGTGGCAGGGTTCATCATCCTTCTTACAGAGGCCACTGCCATTAGGGAATACCATTGCTATGAAGTGATGTAGCTGGCCTGCATCAGTGTTTAAGTAGTTGGTACATGCCAAAAAACATCCCATGAATGCCAGGACCCCAGGTTTCCTAGCAGAACATTGCCCAGAGTGTCACACTGCCTCTGCCAGCTAGCATGCTTCCCATAGTGCATCCTGCTTCAACCTCTTCCACAGATAAGCAATGCACATGCACCCAGCTGTCCAAATGATGTAAAAGAAAATGTGATTCATCAGACCAGGCCACTTTATTCTGTTGCTCCATTTTTCAGATCCGATGCTCACATGCTCATTGTAGCCACATTCAGAGGTGGACAAGAGTTAGCATGGCACGCTGACCGGTCTGCATCTACAAAGCCCCATATGCAACAAGCTGTGATGCACTGTGTGTTCTGACACCTTTCTATCTACCCAGCATTAATTTTTTCAGCAATTTGTTCTACAGTAGCTCTTCTGTATGACTGGATCAGATTGGCTAGTCTTCACTCCCCACACACACACACACACACACACACACACACACACACACACACACACACACACACACACACACACACACACACACGAGTGAATCTTGGGTGCCCATGTCCATGTTGTCAGTTCACCGGTTGTTCCTTGGTTCACTTTCAGTAGATACTAACACTGCATACCAGGAACACTCCACAATAGATGTTTGAGAGATGCTTAGACCCTAGTTATCACAATTTGCCCCTTGTCAAAGTTGCTCAAATCCTTACACTTGCCCATTTTCCCTGCTCCCGACACATTAACTTCGAAAACTGACTGTATCCCACCCCTTGACGGATGCCATTGTAAGGAGACAATCAATATTATTCATTTCACCTGTCAGTGGTTTTAAATGTTATGGCTGATCAATGTAGATCATGTCAATGTTTAGTTAAGTCACGAGTATCATTTTTGGTAAAGAGAAACAGGTAATATTAAGTTAATGCCATTTTATTTCCTTTGTCTGGCAACTATAGTCAAGCCTCATATTCCTCACTCTTGTGACTACATACATGTTTTAACAAGTTTCACTAAATAATTCATAGAAGTTAATGAATAATTCGATTTAAGCGAGTGGAGAATAATTTCGAGTTATCTAAATAGTCCTTGCCAAGGTTATTAAAATTCCCCAAAAGCCCTTCAAATTTAATATTAGCCACGTGAAAATTTCCTATATTTATAAAACACCTCCACATCTTTGTGGAGTTTCTAATGCTCCACTGTGTCCATATGGATTCAAACTTTTACTTAGAAAACAAACAAATGTACCCATGCAGTACTCATGTGGACAATGGAAGCATGTGAAACTCGAAGTTTTTTCAGCTAGTGTGTATGCCATTTTCTATTAGAGTTTTTTTTTTGTTTGTTTTTTGTTTTTTTTAGCCATTATTAATAACATGATGGGGCAGTGGGTACTTAAACCATGTATTGTCTCAGCTTAACATTTTGATTATATTATTATGAGGTGCCGGTATATAGGAATCGAACCATGCATCAGAAAGGAAAAAATAAAATGGTGGGTTTGAATCTCCAGAGCTGCTTCACTGCGGAGGTCCTTGTAAAAGATCAGTGAAATGGAAAAATCAATCAGGAATTTTCAAAGCTGCTATTTATTTGGGTAGAAATCTGTTTGTCTCTGACAACCGGCTATGAAAGACTACAATATTCCCAACACACTGCTTGAAATATAGGAATGATTGGGCGAATAGAAAGTCAGTGTTTTTTATGGTCATCATGTACTTGAACTTTCCTGAAAATGACTGAAACCCAAACTCTATTAAAACCCAAGGAATGAGGTTCTGTATGGGAGAAAAAGTAAATGTGAAAGTTGATTTCAAAACAGAACTAATTGAGGAAAATGTATTTATTATATAAAATATTTGGTGCAATTAATTTTTTATCAGACTATCACAGTATTTCCTTACAGTTCTACTGTAGAAGAATTGGATATTACACTTGGACTGAATTTCCAAGTGGATGATGGCTGTGGCATATAAAATCTATTCATATACCTGACAAGTCTGCTGCACAGGTGTGGAAGCTAACATTTTTATCTTCAGCTCATCCTTTAGAATGATGACTCTTTTTGGCAGCTCAGGGACTCTCAGTGGAACTTATTGTAGTAATGAAGACGATAACTCTACCTTGGTTGTGGCAAATGGTAAGGTTTGTGCAATCATTTCATCTCATGAACACTAACTCAATAATATAATTACTGATTTCAAAAGTCAGAAAAAAACACCAACAGCGAAAGCATTTAAAACATTTTTCACACATTGCAGCTTCACATGTACACTGCAGTTAAGAATTAGCTAAAAACTAAATTTTTTTAATGGACTTAAAGATCAAACTGATTAATTTTAACAAATCCTTGACAATTCATCTGTTGTCACCATTTTTACTGGTGTATGCTTTGTAGCCTAAGGAAAGGGGAGTTGCTACAAGAAAAAGGGAAGCATGAAGTCTCCATTTGACCAAAAAAAAGCATTTACGTAATATAAAAGATTAACTTAAACAATGGTAAAATGAGAGAACTGCAAATCAGAGGATCATGCTGTCATATAAGAATCATAAGAAATTATTTCATAGCTCCCGTTTCATTCCTCCCAGCTTTAACCTGGACATGACAGATGTAAAAGTTTGGTCAATAATGCCAATTTAAACAACCGTGATAACCGACAAAAGCAGCCAGGTTACGCATTTGGATTAATAAAGAGTTAGAGTGAAATGACTGTAAATTTCATAAACTCAGATAATCAGCAGGAATAGCAGTATGCATGATTGTAATGAGCAGTAAGCCAATCACAAAAGAAAAAAATGTATACCCTAGTTCCATATGTTTAATGCTTATTATTTTCATAAAGAGACCTTATCAGTGCTTTATCACTTATCAGTGTTTTAAACCCTTATCAGTGCTTTATCTGGCTGTAGAATCAGCCAAATGATGTGTCTGTCCTAGCTTCAACCGTAACCATGTTTTGTAAATGTGAATCGACCCTTCACCACCTTCATTAACCGAACAAAGAGATATCATTTAGAGAGCAATGATAGAACATAGTGGTCAAGCAGATACAATCTCACATGATGGATATTTAGCATCTGTGGAGAATTCACAGGTGGCATTTCCTGATTTAAACTGAACTATTTTTACATCTGAAATAATAATAATAATAATAATAATAATAATAATAATAATAATAATAATAATAATAATAATACATGTAAATGCTGTAAAAACTCCACAAGCTTAAACCTTTCTGAGTTTTTTTTTCTCTCCAGTCTGGCTCTTGATGAGAGTCTGTTGCATTGCTACCTATTGTTCTCCTTTTATCATCACCATATTGATCTACGGTTCAACGCCCAATGCACTGATTTCATCATTATGGTAAATCTGATGAACTATAACTCAACCAATACAGAAACGTCAAACACCATGCCTCCACATAGTTATTCAGACAGCACAAGGCAGTTCTTAACATGAACAGTAAAGGAGAACATATCTCTCCAGATCATGCTGATCTGAAATGGGTTATGAGTCAAACAATTAATAGGAAAGATACACATGTAATATAAATATGTCTCATTTGCATTTAAATATAATTATAAATAGAATCTCCAGGATTTTCAGAGTCTATAGAGAAACTCTGCTTAAAGAAAGGCCTGAAACAACAACTGCACCCATAAATCAATGACTTAGAGAGCACTAAATGAATCAAAGTGAATATTTTAGACTTATTTTGATGTGTTTCAGTGGAGCCTCAGAGCACTGTGCAGCAATATCCATGTGAGCATCTGCATGATGAGCAGTTATGAGGGCTGTCAGGGAATGGCTAGGGCTTCTGGCTTTGTTCGTTTACATCTCAGTTGCATCTCAGGCAGAAAGCATTTAATAAACACGAGTGCAGTCATTTCAACAGATACACTTTACGCATAGAAAGAAAGCATTAATGAAAAGGATAAAAGGATCTTCTTTCCAAATGAATGACAGGTTTTTTTGTTTTTTTTTAGCAGTAACAGCAGTAACTCTCTCCTACACCTTACGCCTGATACTGAGAGCGAATGGCGCTGAAAGCACGACTCATGTGTCCACTTCATCCGCTAACATTTTACTAGAAGCGAGCAGACAATAACATTATTATTAGCGTCCTTTTATCAGGCTCCGCCCCTTCACACCGAGCTCCTTCTGAGCGCGCGAGGTGTTCACACTAAACCGGACAAAGTGCTCACCCTTACCGGATACATGGCTGTCCGCGTCCGCGTCCCCACTGGCGTTCAGCTGAAGAAAAAGTCCCGCGCAGTGTGAAATGCACAGCAGCGCCGAGACCGGACCCATTCCGCTTAGCTGGCTCTTCTTCATCCAGAGTTGTGGCTGTTCACGCGCACATGTGGCGGCCAAAGTGTCAGATTTACTGCACACTCCTCCGAAGGGCACTATATCCTCCTGCGGCGGAATGACAGGCCAAAGTTGACGAGAGAGCAAAGTGTCAAGGGACGCCGAGCTCAGCGTTTTTAACCCTCGAGTACTAAATAAAGAAAGTCCGGCTCTCGTCTCAGCTCTCTCCGGCGCTCACCAACTACCGAGCGGCAAGAGTGTGTGGCGTAGGAACACCATCAACAGGAGGAGTGAGGTGTGTGGGGAGGGGGGCAGGACTTTGCTGATCATCAGTTAGGCGGAGGGATACGGGGTGCTAATTAATTCATTAAACCTGTATGACGCACAGAGATCCAGCCTTACAATTCACACGCGGTACACTGTGGTGCTGATTACCGGCCCAAGCACGCAGGAGTGTGTGTTGGAGATATCTCATTGTGAAAGTGGGACAAATCAAACAGGCATCCACAAAATTACACAGAATGAAATGAACTAGCGCTGTATGGTGGCTTAGTGGTTAGCACTGTGATGTCACAGCAAGAAGGTCCTGGGTTCGATCCCCGGGGTTGCCCTGGGTGCCTTTCTGTGTGGTTTGCATGTTCCCCGTGTGGGTTTCCTCCGGGTACTCTGGTTTCCTCCCACAGTTCAAAGACATGCACAGAGGGAATTAGGCTAATTGGTTACTCTAAAGCAGGGGTCTCAAACCTGTCCAGAAAGGGCCGCTGTGGGTGCAGGTTTTCATTCCAACCAAGAAGAAGCC
>JAQMCW010000035.1:12712471-12723879 GCA_030068335.1 Chrysichthys cranchii | reverse complement strand
ACACACACACACACACACACACACACACACACACACACACACACACACACACACACACACACACAGAGAGAGACAGAGTGGTTACTTCTCTTCTCTTTCTCTCCCTCTTCTCTGCACCTGTCACCCACTGGAGCAGAGCAGGAAATGAAATATGGTGATAGGAATTCCTGCTGGTGTTTTGTGGGTCAGTGATTGTGGCGAATAGACGGAGCCCTCATTTCCAGCCCAATTTCAGGCTACCTGTTTGAAAGCCAGTGCTGTCGAATTACCTCGACCCTTACAGCCTGAGATACCAGATGGACAGTGTCTCACTTCCATGCCACCCTCTCCTATTTATTGTCTCTTGCTCTCAATCTTCATTCCAATGATCAAATGCTGATATTTTGGGAAACTTTGTTATTGTGACCTGTAACGTTTTTAATACATGATTTATTTCAATAAAATTTAACATCATTATTTTATGAGAATGTTTTTTATCCATAATGCAAATTGTCCACATACAGTAATTCATGGATCCCATAATTACTTTTTTTTATATTCAGCAATGTGGCTTAAAATGACAAAAAGCTGAATTATTTTGGATTATTGATTAGTGTTTTCGAATCAGACAAGTAAGTAAATATATAAAAAATTTTTAGCATGAGCTATTCATCATTTCAAAACACAGAAGGACAAGAAGCAAAGTGTCACTGATGTGAACACCAGTTTACAGAGCAGTGCAGGGATTTGTTTGTTTGCTCATTGCACAGCCTGACTAAAGTATTGTAAGTCTGTGCTGAATATTGGGATAGCTGAACTGAATATTTCTACATCAGGTAATTAAACTGTATCTGTGTTCAATATACTGAACTGGTTATTCTCCTTTTAACAGCCATGTTGCAATGAGTGAAAAGTAAAACAATTGGAATGTACAGTGTAGGTACAGTATTTCTATATATAGACAATTCACTGTCATTGTTGCTAAGATAAATAAAAATGTGTATAAATGAGCTTTGGCGAAACATACCATTCAATCAGTTTGGCGCAATCAGTGCTCAGGCACTTCTTACTTCTTAAATAAAATTTGTCTTAAATGTTTATTCTATTTATTATTGTTAGTGTGTCAACTGAAACAAACAACATTTAGTAGTCCAAACCTTTATTTTAAAAAGAAAAGTAATTGACCAAATTTTTTTTTAAAAACATCTTTAAGGGGATGATTGCATAGTTTTTTCATTAATTTTGCAGTGGTCACTAGTATGAATGAATGCCCCGTGAGTCAGTTTTGGTGGAAAAAATGCTGTGGTGTTCCTGTTTCAGGCTGTTGTAGTTTGGTGGAGGAGTGGGTGGCTGGGGGGGACGATAGGATTTCGGCTCTTACTCATGAATATTCATAGCATGCAAACGTATCGCCTCTGATTGGCTAACAGCACTGTGATGCTCCTTCCAGTGAGGGAAACCTTGGGTGGAAAAGTTTATTTTTTTACTTACAGCCTGTATGCTGGTGGTTGATCGTCATGATGCTACAGATCCAGGTTTTAAGAACAACCTCGATGCAAAACCATTACTGTAGGCACCGAAGTTGTAAAAGTCACTGTGGTCGAAATGATTAGAACACAGAACTAACGTAGCCTTATACTTCTCTGGTGGTGTTCCAAAGACAAATTCCAACCATTTCTTCCTCAGTTCTTCTTCCTTGGGCAAGACATGCAATGTTGATGTGTTATTGCCACAAATAGCACAGACACGAACATGTTCCGCCATGTTTTCAACTTGCTGTTAGCTCCTCTACTTCTACCTGCCGAGACAGGCTCTGCTCTCTTCTGGCCGCAAGATCAAAACTGTCTTGCTGTGGGTTGCAAGCCAAGGTGGGTGAGGCCATGAATACTAATTTTCAAAGTGATGTAAGTTTGTTAGGCTTTTTTTGATTCGCTCATTTTTCCGCCTATATTCTTTCTATGGCTAATGCAGGCAATGGGGGTAGAAGAATATTTTCACATGCTGCATGCATATGCAACTCGGAGTGACCTATCGTATTTCAAAAAGAGCAAGTATTGAACGGTTTCTCGTGGAAAGACCCCTTTAAAACTGTCTGCAATAACTGACAGTGTCAGATAAGCCAGCAGGCAGTGGATCTAAAGGCAGGGATCTTTTACTGAATAGGTAGGCAAACAAAGTCCAAAGCATGGGTTGCAAGGCAAGGCCAAAAACAGGTAAAAATCAAAACACCAGGTATGCAGGGATATCCCAGTCTATAGCTAATGCACGGTCAAAGTCCAAACAAATATCAAAAAACAGAAAGTCCAAAAGCAAGAAATGCAAGCTTGGTAGTAACAGTGAACGTGTTAAGGCTTCACAAAGAAACTAAAGAAAACAAAGGAACTTAAATAGCCTAAGCAGTGACATGACAAATAGAACCAGTATCAGTGAGAGCCAAAGTTTGTAGAAGAACTGAAGTTCTTGGCTATGGCATCACCAACTTTTAAACTCACGACTGCTTGTTGATAGAGTGAATGCTTCTCTGCTACGTCACTCAGGAGCAGAAAAACCTTTTGTGGTTTCAGTATGATTTTGCAAGTACGTTTGTTAGCAGAATTTCTTTTCATCTGCCTCAGGATTGCTGCACAGACATGCATAACAGCAGAGCTAAGAAATCTAGCTCATGTACAAAAAAAATATGGTGCAGATTCTTTATTATACACATTTTGAGAGTGCACACATTTGGGGCTTTAGCACATTTTGTTTATGCAGGATTATGGCATAAATGGTTTCGATAACGATACACACAAAGAATAAGAGTACTTGAGTAAGAGCTCCCTTTGTTAACCACGAGGGGTTGGGGCAATCTTAATATATATGTTATTATAAATAATGTGTGATGAATGAGGTACAAGAAAGCTATATGAGTTACTAAGCTATGAACCTGAGAGAGGTGTAAAAAGGGCTGACAGCTATAATAAACAGACCAATTCATAAATGCCTAAAGAATACCCTTTCTTATACAAACTGAACAAGCAAATTTACATGTTCCTAAATTAGACAAGAGTTTTTCACAGCTGTATTAGACATACTGTATGTGTAGATGTGATAGAGAGTAAACTACTGTAGGTGTGTCCTGATCTGATTGTGGAAACATCTGATACAAGGAGAAACCAGCAATGTATGAGACCCAGGGTGTGCTGCATCAATCACTCTATTTTCAGGTTAGGTGTAAGGTCTTGTCTGATACCTCTGTGTCTCCCAAGGGACACTGACGCCTACAGATACAGGGAAACATTGCTCTCACGACACATATATAGGAAAACAATAATTAAAAATACATACCCACGTATAAGTGAAGACAGAGGCTAGAAAAAGCAAAAAAAAAATAATAATAATAATTTTTTTTTGACTGGCGACAAAGTTTTACCAGTGCATGTATCATATTTTCCTTAAAGGAAAACAAAATGAAATGCCAGTTCAAATCTATTAATCATATTAAAAGCAAAATTAAACAACAGAAATGAAAAAACTGTACTGCAGTGGATTACTGCCAGTTTCACAAGGCTGTCACTACTTGTACCTGTTGACTGTTCAATAGCACTGAGTTAACAGAGGGAAATTTATTTCATGGTGCATAGATTTAGTCCCTTAAGGCTGCTAGCTGTTTGGAGATTTTCTTTGCACCTCAGCCTTTAATTGATCAATTAAAGTAATTGATTTGCTAGTGAGACAGCTTTGCTGATTTTCCCAGATTTAATGAGTTACTGATTAAATGGAAATGAGAGGCTAGACACATAATGCAATCTTACAGGTCATGTGGGAGCTGAAGAGGTAAGACCCACAATGTTTTACAGCATGCTAGGTCCTAAAAAGGCAAAAAGGACATATCATTTGCCTGACTGCATTACCCCATTCAATTATCATCTTTTTTATGCAGGTGTTCACCACAAAGCACTGATTTCAATTATTAAATCATTGGTTCGTCTTAAGTAAACATGTTATGCTCGTCAAAGTCATGGTGGATCCAGAGCCAGTTTAGAGGAGGTTCAGTTCACCACCTAGCCTCCAGAGCAGAGAAGAGCCTTTATTCCTTCCTTGTACCCTGAGAGAATCAGGAGTGTATTAAATCTGATGCAGGCAGCTGCTGGAAGCCAGTGGAGGCAGTATGGGAGAACTTGGTAAGGTTAAAAAGCAGGAGTGCAGCAGCATTCTGGATCAGATGCAGAGATTGCAGACACAGACCTGCTGGGAGTGGGTTGCAGTAGTCCAGTCTCAAAATGACCAGGAACTGAAAAAGCACAAGAATGGACATGTGGCCTCAGTGGATTGAAATCGATAAATCCTACTGATGTTGAAAAAGAGAAACCAGCATAAGCATGTCAGTTTAGCAATACTGGCAAGAAGGACTTTGTCCATGGTTACCCCACAGTTGTGTGCAGTGACACTTGATGAGATTCAGCAGTTCACTGGGGAGATCACATGATCCTAACATGGAGATGCATCTTCGAGGATGAACAGCTGCTTAGTTTTGGTGGGATTAAGTTTCATCTGATGAGCTGTCATCCATGATTATTTAGAAACTCTTGTGAAACTATTAGTAAATGTATTGCTTTTGCAAATGTAAGAAGTGTATGTCTGAATATCCTATGGGTCCTAAGGGGTACAAGACTTTAAAATGCCTAATATACATATGGGTACACTTATACAGATATGCAAATCAAAGAAAGAATGGCTCTGTTTTTCTATGGGAGTCATTTTGCTGATATGACAAACCTAAAGGGAGTGATCTCTTCCAAGATGATAATGCCCCATCCACAGGGCATGAGGTCTCACTTTATGGTTTGATGAGATTGAAAATAATGTAAATTTTATTGCCACACCAGGCATTGACAATTCACCACCAGAAGGCATACGGTCCTGAATCTTAATGTTCTTTTTGTTGATCATTTCCACATTACCATCAGACTATATAAGGCACACACTCATTGTTAAGCTCTGATGTTTGCCCATTCATAATTGTAAGTTGATGTCAGGGATTCAGGCAGAGAACGGATGTAAAAGCAAAGGAGTTTATTTATTAAGAGGCAGTCAGACAATATCCAAAATGTGATCCAGAGACAAGGTCAAAAACAAGCAAAGTTCAAAAAGACAAGGCAAACAGGTGTATCAGAGGCTATGCAGAGAATCAAAGTCAAAGTACCAAAACAAAGTCAAAACCAGAGTAGCATAAATAGTAAACAATGGGCTTGGTTTGAACTGGCAACTGGTGACATAGGATGCTGCTTTGCAAAGAAATGGATAAATATGAAGTTGTTAAAATGTGTGACCAAAAACTCAAAACAGGTGCAATGAATCAGTAATCATGAGAGAATTTGAATGGAAGAGTGAATGTGAGTGCTGAGAGTTTGAGTCTGGAATGGCCATGTTTGGGGGCTGCTGAGGATCATGGGAAACAAAGTTCATGACGGTTTGCTGTGATGTTGAGACAGGTGGATGTGGATGCAGTTATAGCAATTTATATTTTGATCTATTCATATCTCATTGTATGACCTTATCCTTACCTAACGTGTTTGCCTCTCTCGGATAGCCAGGCTTTGCCTTATACCTTGGATCCATGCCATGGCCTCCCAACGGCAGTCACTGGCTGGCTATGTCCAGCAGCTTCAACACATCTGGGAAGAAATCATCTGGGTCTTCAGACACGAGGGGACTTCAGACATCTCCATTATCACACCTGAGATCAAATGTGAGTAAACCAGCTCTTTCTGCTAACTTGGAAGTCAGCCAAATCAATGTGAGTCTCCGGAAAATGTAAAGGATTTTTCATGCAATGTGCAGTTAGGTTTGTGACTGCTACTTCTACTTTCTCCAGGGAGGTGGATAAGACCTATCAAGTACTGGCATTACTAACAGGAAGGAAGAGTGTACACCTGGGATATTGCAACATTTGATCACATGATGCTGAACCAAAGCAATGTTGACTTTGAAAGAGAATTTCACAAGGTGTTTGACCATCATGAGTCTGAGAAAAAAAAAACATCTTTTTTTTCTAACAACATAAACAAACAGTGGCCAATTTTGTACTTCTGAACTCTGGCAGTGAAGAGTGAATGGAATTAGCCAGCTTTGAAAACAGCTTTCCTCCAAGGCCTAAAAGATATTCTCTAAATGGAGTTAGCATGCCAGGATGAGGTTCCATCTCTTAACCAGTTTATCCAGCTGGCTGTCCAAGCTAATAATCTCATCCAAAGTCATCATTACACCAATGAGTGTAACCAATAGAACAATCCTAACCATAAAGATATCCTGGTGCAATCATATGACTATTTCTCAGCACTCATTGATTACAGTGTTGCTCGTAACTTTATGCATGATGCTATGACTAAAATGTCATGGCCTCTCCAACTATGCATTTGGCATTTTGTATACCAAAACTCAAAAATTCACCTCAAAGCTGAAATTCATTCCAAAGTCGCAGGTGTCATCACTATCACTCCTTTTCAGGCAACCAATCTTACTGTTGCTCCTTCTCAGGAAACCGGTCATATGGTGGTTAGCGGTGATATGTTACTGATAAGTTATTACTGTCCCAGAAACAAAACTGACACGCAAGGCTATTTTATGTAGTGCTTGGATGAAGCCAGGGATTATTTCTGCCAAAAAATGCTATACGGATGCATGCTTGAAGTGCTCTCCAGTGCCCTGTCAGCACTTTTCTGCCAGAAAAAAACACTGTGTGGACATGAATTCTTAGACAACCACCTGTTTGTTAAACTGGAAAAAAAACTGTTTCATTAATCTTTTGTCAAGTTTCAATGTTACATCCTCGATGAGAGGGGTGTAGAGATAGATCAAGCAAAGGCTGACATGATACCGCCTTCCTAAAAGGGAAATCCAATATTCTCAAGAGGACAGACAAAGCCACAGAAGACTTCAGAACGCTAAAGGACCACTTCACCATACTCATTCATTTAGATCCTCCACTTCATCACTGAAGTTGATGCATCAGAGAACAGAGCAGGAGTAGTATTATCTCCAAATCATGCTAACCCAGGTAAAATACATCCCTGTCACTCCTGTTCCAGAAAACAGACTGCACCTCATGACAGTTATCTACAGGTCTTCTAGAACCTTTGCCCATCCCACAAAGATAAATTTGATCACATTTTTTTAAAATCTCCAATCTCCCCAAATTTCAGGGTAACAACACCATCTTCACAATGATTGGCCAGTTTTCAAAGTCATGTCATGCTCAAGTTACCACCCTTGATCCAACAGCCAAATGAAACACCTCAATCAAGACATTTGAAGATTTTGAGGACCTGCTAACCAACAACCAACACTGAGTTGTAATCTTCTTTGTGCAGAGTATCCACAGAATTCCTTGACAGATCTCACTCAATTCCAGTGTGTTCCTGGATTCCAACTGCATCTGTTTCCCTGGCGAACCATAGAATTTTCTAACTGACGACTGGATCAGGAAAACTGGGAGATTGGCCATGTAAGACTTGAAAGAGGCACCAGAAACACAGGCATCTTCCCTCAAAGTGGAATTTTAGGCAGATAGTCTTGCTCTCCACCAAACATGGACCATTTATTGCCACACCACCAGAGGGCACCCTCACCTGAAGTTTAACACATTACATTACATTACAGTCATTTGGCAGACACTCTTATCCAGAGCAACTTAGATTTTTCTCATGTATACAACTGAGCAGTTGTGGATTAAGGGCCTTGCTCAAGGGCCCAGCAGTGGCAGCTTGGCGGTGAACTCCCAACCTTCCAATCAGTAGGCTAACATCTTAACCCCATGAACTACCCCCTACATTCCTTTATTGATCATTTCTACTCCCTGCCAACACACTATAATAGCAATTTACATGTAATTTAAAGCACATAGACTCTCACAGTCATTGTTCATACTTATAAGTTCTAAGCCTTTAAAATTTTCTCTGATCTCTACGTATGACCTGTTTGCCTACATTGTTTGCCCATCCTCAATAATCCTTTTTCTGACTATTCTGATTTACTGTGTTTCTACCATTTGCCTGTGCCTTTGACTACATCTTTGAATCTGTTTGCTAGACTGTGTTCATCTGTACCTATATTGTATATGTCCTGGATCTGTTTATTGTTTGCGGTATTTGGATTTGTGATATTTGTGTTAATAAACCTCTTGCATATGGAGCCTAATCACCTGTCTGAGTTCCCTCATTAGAGCTACAGCTTTTACAGTCACCAGGTCTCATCCTAGTTGAAAGTCTGTGCATGATTTTACATCAACACTCTGCAGCAATCCTGTTGGTAGGATATTTGATCTTCAGTATTACAGTTAACCAACTAGCCATGTTATAGAAGGAATTTAATTACCCCTAATTCTGCAGCAATTTTTTGCAATCTCTCTCTCTCTCTCTCTCTCTCTCTCTCTCTCTCTCTCTCTCCATATGTGATGTTTAAAATGAATTCATACACGTTGACACCTTGAGGGTTGCTTTTTACTTTAACAGGGATTCAAATGACTTTCTCTATGCAGCAGTTGACCTTATGGAAGGTGTGACTATCATTCTTCAGATGATGCTACCAAAAACGGAAAATGGAAATTAGCAAAATGGAATGAGCAAAGATGTAAAAAAAAAAAATCAGAAACAATTCCCTAAAATACTGCTAATATCTGCTAATATCAGAGAACAAACAATAATGACAGAAAGGTGACTATGAGCTGAAAAAATTACTTTCTGTATATTTCATCCTGCTAAATGCAAAACCAAGCAATGTGCCCTTGCCATAATCCCTGCCAATGTCTCAGTTATTATTTAATTAAAATGATCCAATAGCGGCTATGAATTATTCAGTAATTCCAATGACATTTACCGGAAATCTATGTACAAATGTGAGGAATCAGAGGCATTTCGTGTTTTTGGGGTTAACCGAGGACATCGCTCCCTTCAAACTGAATAATTATCTCACAGGCTTAGATGTACACGAATACTGAAACACACAGCAAAATCGACATAACTTCAGAGCTGGAGCAGAGTTTTCATTGCAGTGTTCCATGTTGAGTGATGCCAGCTCTGCCTGGCATAGTTAGTTGGCACACCATTCTCTTCTCCCAGTGGCTATGCTCATCTTTTCACAGAACAAGTATTGACTGCATGATGCCAGACAAAAAAAAAAAAAAAAGGCTCAGGAGAACGCAGGAATCGATGGATGAATTACAACTGAGAGCAAGTGAATTAATAATGAAAAATTATAAATTATTTATAGACATTAATGAGGAAGAAGTAGTTTTGGAAACATTATGCAAATGTTTAATGAAAGAAAATAAGTGGAAAATACAGGACTTTTAGTATAGTAACTGTAGAGTCAAAATGATTGTGTCTCTGTGTTCCATTAGATTAGACTAGAAATCAAAATATAAGGTTAAAATGCCGAAAACCAGGTTTAATACAAAGTAATGTATATGTCAGGTGATGTATGTGGGATGGAGCTTTTGTACTTTTTATACATAGGGCCAATTTTTCAGGGATCTAAATGTAACTGGACAGTTGCCTGCACAATTATTTCTTGGCCATCTGTGTGCCGTTGCATTATTTGTTTATGCACAAGAAAAATAACAAAAGTAAAACTAACAGTGAATATAACACTCAAAGACCGAGTGAGATAAAAATGAAAAGCCTTGCTGTGTTGCATTTACTCACTGCACTGGATATGTATTTCATCACTGTTTAAAATATTCAAGATCCTGGTGCTCTAACATGTCTATTACATTTTATTCAGACTAAATTGACCTTCTCTGTCGACATTCTTGCTACAGGCATTGATTGGCACCAGAGACAATCAGTTTCACAGCCAACACACCATCCCACTGGTTCTGTATATCCACATCAGACATCTGTAGGTGAGAGGAACATGACAGTTGGTATTTCTATAGCAAGGTGTGTGTCCTTCATGAGTCATCAGGGAGAGAATAGAACAGTCAAGTGCTGTCTCACTTTCAATATTGCCAGTGTTTTCTTATGCAGAATGGACAAACACATTTACCTTGTGCTATATTAAAGTAAACATATTTTTAAGCTTAATTCAAAGGAATGATGTTTTTCAGTGACGGTTTCATTTTTGACATGCAGTGATCATAAAGCATCATAAAAACCAAAAATAAACACTGCTCTTATATTTTTGTTTGTTTTCAATATTTTAGAACTGTCTCAATTCAGTGCAATCCTGCCTCTTAGGAATAGTTGGTGCCTTTAGATATAAGATTAAACAAATTGAGAAAATGCAGAAGAAGGTCTAACCATGACTTTATCGTGCAACTGACAAGCTTAATAGAAACAAATAGTTGAATCTAAAACACTGGCACTAAAAGCAATGGAAAATGGGCAACACTTCATTCTCATTAGTACTGGAAATAGCTCCGACAGCAAAACAATCATACGCAGAAAATATGTCTCGAATACTATATATGTCCCAGGAAGGCTACATAAAATCATAATACATCATAATACATCATTTTTGCATCATTTTGTCTTACATGTAGACAAAAGACAAATGATTCATTTCAAACTATTTGTAAATCCAAATACAGAGTCCAAAAAGCTGAGAGATATTCCAGAGCTGTCTTTTCCATTTCCTTTTTTTTTTTTAACTAACCTTCCTCTCTCCTTCTCCTCCCCTCTCTCGTATTGTCCTTGCTCTTCCTATACTCTGCTCGCTGTGATTCCTTCGCCTGTCACATCAGTTTACTACTCTGACACCTCAGCATTTCCTGCTTATGAAAACTCAGAGGGATAAAAAGCAGAGGGCTAAAGAAAGAGGCAGAATGAAAAGCCATGAAGCAGAGGAGAAAATTCTCGCCTTCCCTTCAAAGTGAGGCAACAAAAAGTGCTGAGTACAGAGTGTTTGGGATTTTCTGACTTATATATGCCATAAGTCAAGAATTCACCACACTGCAAGTGCTATCAGATGGAGTATCTACTCCCAACTTGGAAATACTTTCCTGGGCCAAGTGTAAAAAATGTGTTGAAACTGTGATGCTGGAATGATGCCATGTTGTAAAAAAAAAAGAAAAAAAGAACCCGACAAATGATCACCATCAGTTGTCTTGTGTTGAGGTAGTGTTGGTGTACAGTAAATAGCCCTGTTCCACAACTGTAGTGATCCATATTATGTCAAGAACTGCTCAACTAAGTATTTTCTATACCATATATCTGTTGTGGTTTGCGGGGAGGCTGGAACTGCATATTTTGGACTGGGGGAGGAAACATGCAAACTCTGCACAGAAAGGCGCACTGGTCAACCAGGGGATCAAACCTGGAAACTTCTTGCTGTAAGGTGTCAATACACCACTGTGCTGCACATATATGTATACATAAAGAAAAACTGAAATATCACGTGGACGTAAGTATTCAGACCTTTGCTGTGACACTGACATATTTAACTCAGGTGTC
>JAQMCW010000035.1:12659819-12671842 GCA_030068335.1 Chrysichthys cranchii | reverse complement strand
ATATATAATTTTTTTAGAAATGGAATTTCCTCCAGTACTTCAGTATGTGAAGCCCATATTTAATGATGTGCTAGAACATGGCATCTCTACTCCACTACAGACTCCAACACAGGAAACAATGGAAAGAAAAGGAAAGAAAAGACTGCATGTGTGGACAAGATGTGTTCACCCCATCCAGTTGATGAATCCCTGATCTTCTGGCTAACCTCAGGCTTAGCAATGCAACACATCTGACAACATGTCTCACTCTCTCTTCCTCTCTCACTCAGCCTGGCTCCAGTTTCTTTGTCATTTATCCAAACCTATCCGAAGCCATTTGGAAGTTGTGATTACTGTAGTTAAAAACACCACATAAGAAAAATGACGTAAATTTTCCTTTCTGCACCATTAAAACATGATAACGCCAACATCTAATTTGTGCGCTGACTTACCCAGTTGTGCCAGTCAATTAACAATCGACACCACTTGCAGACCGGCTCGAACTGGTTTGGGATGGGATGATGGAAAGCAGCGGCACAGGAATGGGAAACGAGAGCAAAACAGTCGTGACTACTGCTGGCCTCTGCTCATGCAGTTCTGATCCACCCAATAACCACAAATGAACAAAGTAGCACTTTTTGAATCCTCCGAAAACAGATCTGGAGCTGGGCACGAGCTGCTATTTGTGATTTATGACTGGAATTGTCATTACAGCAATAAAACATCTAAAAAAAAAAAAGAAAAAAGAAAAAGGAAGGGTCCCTCCTCCTGTGGATGGCGGAGTTGTTAATTAAACGTCTTTGATTCGTGGTTCTGCCATGTTTGGCTGATGTGGTCGCAATGCATCAAAGTGTAGACCAAATCGTTAGGCTTGATTAGGATGAAAATGAGTGCCACATGCTTCAGAGATCATTTATGGTTGTTTTTTTTCCCCCCTGTGGCTTACTCTTTAGTGCAATTCTTGTTTGGAATTCCATGTGGCTGGATTGTGTAAACCGTTTTTAATGGCACACATTTATGTGGACATCTTTGCTGCAAGTAGGGCTTTCTGTCTCATTCAAGCAGATCTGAAATTATACCAGACACTAAAAGTTACGAGCTTTCGGAAAAGTGGGAACTCAAATGCAGAGAGTTTTTCCACATATTTTTAAAAAAATTATTTTTTTTACTGTACGCTTCTTGTTCCCCAGGCCAGTCTGCTCATTTGTGGTGATCGTTGCTGTGTCGCAGAAGTATCCCATATAAAACACTTGAAAGGTGTTATATTCTGTAAACTCAAAGGCCAGTCTTGAATGAGGCCTTTATTTTCGTGTTGTGGACAAAGACAGAGGGAGAGAGATGGCTGAGAAATTGCGAACTTTCCAGTCCTGCCCCAGGCATGCATGAAATCAGACCTGGAATGTGTTTGCTGGAATAATTCGTACGGCCGCGTGAATTCTACAAATACCACATGTTGATTGCTCTGGGAGATAGGATAGGGTTCACCTTTCGCGTCCTCGCTTGGAGGAGCTTAACACTGTGAAGCTTATTGTTGGACATAACATCTGATCACCATTCCACCATGTTCAGTAGACCACTGACCCTATGCTGATGTATAAAAAAAAGTGAAATCATCTAAATCATCTGAAACAAGGCTTGGTTTATTTAGACAGCTGCTTAACGCCGGGCTAGTGCATGATGTGACCTGTGCTATGACATGTATCCAAATGAGACAACTGCTGGACAGGAATGCACACACTTGTCTGCGGGATAAAGAGCCAGACAATGTGAGTGATTGTGAAGGACTCGAGTAAGAGCCAAAGTGTAAACCGACTGAAAATGCTCATCAAAGCTCGAATCAGGGCAATTTCACTGTCGATTTATTTTGAGTGTTTGACATAGCAAGAGCAGTGCCAAAGTGTGGTGAACACAAACCAGCGTTTCTAAAGTTTTATTGAGAACTTTAATCTCGTAGCGGGTTCGTTTTATTGAGGTAAACAGATTGAAGTGGTTGACGCGTAACTATGCTTTTTCACTTAAAAGTAAAAAAAAACCCCATTGTCCTTACCAGCACTCATAGCGATTCATCTTATATATATATATATATATATATATATACAGACATATATATATATATATATATATATATATATATACATACATCCAGACATACACACACACACACAGGCAATTAAATGGTGTGGAAAGTTCCCAAATGTCTTTTGTCATCTTGCCAAGGTCTCGTTACTTTCTGTTATTGATCATGACTAAATACAGTTGGTAGCTTCTCTGTGAACAACATAAAAATGGTTTGTTTGACAAGTACAAATTGATGGGAGGTGTTAAAATTTTAGGCGTGGAAGAACACCCAAACTCTCACCCTCAGCTGGTTACAATAACCTGCTTGCATAAATGTGCATGCCCTGTATGGTGGCGAGTACTCTTGAACATGTGATTAGTTCATTCTAAACACAGCTACACCCCCAAATATGAAAGGGTGTGTACACTTTGAACAAACAAGTCCAATCCATGTTGGCACAAGGCAATTTTTTCTACTTCCATGTAAATTTGCACGTTGCAATAAATCACTGTACCTATTGTCTCATTTTCCGATCAAATTATAAAGAAGACTTTTACACAGTACTGTACATTAATAAATTGATCAAGCATCAATGATGGACATAGGTATGATTTCCCAAGACTCTAGTGACCTCTAGTGGCACATTATAACAAATCCACAGGAAAGCGTGACATAGGCAAAGAGAACATATGGTACCTGCAACTCCTTTGGAGTTGCCTTTGCATAAGTCAGCATTTGTGTACATTTTTCATAATACATCGGATGAGTTCTTTGGACTTGCTGAGTTAACTAAAGACCTGGGTCATGGCCTTGATATTTTTGGAACGAGAGTCAGCTTTCAGCAAACACATATTTGGAGTCCTGTAAAATATGCAAAAATAAATTTGCAAACATATGTAGTATGGTACAGAATGGTAACTGGTAATAACAGCAGTTCCTTATACAGACTAGGCAGTTTTATCCATCAGAACCATTCAGCAAACCAGGGTGGCAACTATACGCAGTGAAAGGGTGACGAAGGGAAAGCTTTCAGACTTCATTTATGTCTCGCTCTTTTGTTTAATGAATTACGGAAACACTTGTTAAAAAAAGTCAACAACAAAAGCAAAACATTTAAAGGCAACTGGATGTAGAAGTGTGGGTTTATTTGCTTCAAATTCAAAACAGATGCCTCATCTCCTCAAAGTCCTTGGAGCTACTCAAATGTGCTCAAGTGAAGCACTACTACAAAACAAATCAATCACTTTAAATTAATGGTCTTATTTATAGTAATTAACTAATCATTATTGCATAATCATCATCATCATCATCATTTGTCTTAGCTACATATTAGTACCTTTTTAAGCAAAGAATTACCTGGTCCTACAAAAAAAATTAGCTGAATATCTCTGAAACAGACACTACATCACACAGAAGTCGTCCCCCCCCCCAAAAAGGCAAAACTGAAAATGTCAGAGCATTTGTCAGCACAAACGACTAAGTTGGTTCAAACTGACCAAAATCAATTAATACTTCGACACCATTATAGGTCATAAACTAAAAACATAAAAGACTACACATGAGTGAAACATGAATATACATGAGTGATCTGATAGTGTCACAGACTGGCTGCTCAATTTAGAAACTGTTTGATTTCAGTTTCTGTAAAAGATATCAAGTTAAACTTCAAATAGGACCATCTATTTTCTCCTACATCAAACAGTGATTAAAAGGGCCACTAGCTATACATTGATTTATCTATAATACATTCAGTTAATAACTGATTTAAACAATTAAACACTTAAGTGTTCAAATTGTGTTGTTATTCATTTTTCCTATTATGAAATAAGTCCTCTTTTTGAACACCAAATTTACAATTGTGCAAATAGTACAAAATCAGAGATTACCACAAATTCACTTAAAATTAGAATTACATAGACATAGAAGTGCAGATTAGACGAAAAACAAAAACATAACCTAGAGCAGTCAGTGCTGATTGATTAGTACGATTTTCTGACCATCATCACTAGCTGTCTTTTAATAGAGAAGAATATTCAACAAGCTCAATTCCGTGGCTTGTTGTATATAAGAAAATCAGAGAGGTCATGCCATGTGTTGCTGTCATGGTAGAGGTAGGTCATAGAGGACTGGAGTGATGGTTGCAGTGTGTGCGGATGGTACTCGAACAGCCAGAGGACGATGCCCCACACCAGCATGGCAAACAGTGGGAAGGGGTCTCTTTTGGGCTTGGGAATGTAGCCCTTTTCCACAGCCAAGCGGCACAAGGCAAACAGAATTCTAGACAGCAAGTACATGTTTATCTAGGGAAAAGAAGATAATGGTAGCACTGTGTCAGATATATTTATGAGACCATACAAAGTACCTATATTAAAAAAAAAAAACAATCCAAAAAAAAATTAACCCCTGCATCAAAACAAATGTTTAGCTTCCATTCATATGAAACAGGTGTATCTATTGATATGCAAGTACATAACTTACCTGGCTGTTGATATTGTTATTGTCCCCGAATACCAGCCAACCTCCAAGACAAGCAGCCAAGAAAGAGTGGGACTGAAGATTCTTTCCCTGAATGTACTTCTGAAGGGCCAACAGTCCTTTATATGAAAATACAAAGAAGGCTAGGTTCCTTGAGTGTGTATATGTGGCCTGGGCTATAGCTTTCAGCTTGGATTGAAGACTAGAATGCAAAGACAGAAAACAAAGATCTATAAAAATCATCTTTAAGAATATATGTTCTCTGAATTACATTATATATCAATTATAGCAGTACCAGTCTAGACTTCACAATAAAAAGCTATTTGCTAAACACTTTTGTTCAGCTTTTTTCCTCACAAATGTTGATGAAATCCTACTAGGATACTGTGCTACATGAGCTTACATATTGATATGATAGTTTTGGCTGAGGTAAAGGTGCAGGTTTTTCCTGTTCCATATGAGGAATTTACAAGCTCTGCAAAAAAATCATTCCCAAGCCTAATTTACCTCACATTTATAGCAGCCTGCTTTACCTGCCACTTCGAAAAAGAAAAGTCATCACCAGTGCATGTGGAGCCCGGATCTTGGCACCATACCTGCAATAAGGTTCGCTATAGATTAATGACAGTCATAACATCATTAAGACTAGATCCAAAACTATACAGTACTCCATCCATTTTGGAAAACCTCTCAACATAGTAGTATGTTGTTATGAACAGAGCCAAGGGCTGGTAGACTAATTAGTACTAATTAACTGGCAGACAAACTATGAACTTGGCCTGCATTTCTATGATATACTCACATTAAACCCCATCCAAGACCAGAAGACCTTCCATCAGTATCACAATAATAGGTTTGGCATTTATTTAGCACTGGTTTGAAAAGAAAATCAGTGCTATCACCCACCACTATTGTGCAGTATTCCAAATGATAATCACATAAGTATGCATTTAAGTTTACTGTGTATAGTAGCTTACAAACCATAGTACAGTTTGCACATTAAAATACTGAGATAGTACAAGATAAAAGAAGGTAAAGAACACTTATTTCCATTGTGGTTCATACTGGATTGCATATTAAGGAGAATTTTTAAAGTGTCCAACTAGAAGTAGTAGCGTTGTACACACAGTAGAGTGGTGTGTTGCGCATTACAGTATGTACGTTAAAGGAATAGTTCATAATCACTGCGTGATTGCTGTGCACCAGCAAGTAATGATGTTTTTAGATGTTTTTTTTTGTGGTATTTTTGGAATAATCCCACAGTGATATTGTAGTACACGTCAACCACCACTGAACCGAGCTCGGAATATTAAAATGCATTGAGAAGAAGTTTGTCTTATTTTATACTGACAAAACAAGTCATGAAAGTCAGTCAGCAGCAAATTATAAAAAAAAATTTTTGTTGTTGTTTTTTAAAACCTAACCATGTTTTAGAGGCTAGAGTTTTTATTAACCGTGCTATAGTAAATCTGGATATCCAGCAAGAGAACGATGACCCATGCCAGTTCATGTGTTAGGCCCCAAAGTCATCGTTTTATACGCAAAAAAAATCAGCTCAGAAATCATCTGCACCAAAAATCAGTTTAATGAATAACTTACTTGATTGTAGATGAGTGAATGAAGTTAATGAATCAATCCAGCTTCTTGTTTTAAATGCATATTTAAATGAAAGAACAATAACTGCCATTTCCTGAAGCTTTCTCCCACAAATATCATGAACATCTCATGCACTGCCATTCAACTTTCAGACATCAGTTAATAATTGTAATTAATTCATCACCCCAAACAAACAGCCAATGACCATTTTAATTATATAATCTTTAAGAGTCTTTATTTCAGTCTTTATATTTCCCCTAAAATTTCAAGACAAGCTACACGTTCCACTAGTACGGAACTTCAGAGTATTTGTATACAGTTTTCCTGAGATGCAAATCACACTTTCTGTTTAATTTACCTTAAAACTACAGATGCCAATGAATCAGTTTTCTCAGGGGAAAAAAAAAAAACTTCCTGTAACTTATTTATAAAGGTATCACCACAGATTCGGTGTCATGTTTTAAGTTCATTTCATGCTCTATCTATTGGCAGACAGCCAGTGTTGAGGTACACACACACACACACACACACACACACACACACACACACACTGAACTGAATGAGTTGGAGTTTTGGTGACCTGTGCCCCATCTGCCTCACAAATCACTACAGGAAGAAGACAGTGCTTCTTCTTCTTAATAATAATAATAATAATAATAATAAATAATAATAATAATAATAATAATAATAATAATATCCGATGCAACAGTTTATCTTGGATTAGGCAAACCATTTATAAAGTGCTAAGAAAAGTGCAAGACATAAATATAAGAAAAACACTCACACGGCGCCATTCCTGAATCCTTTAAGCACAGCAAGAGCAGCTTTGTATTTCTCCTGCCGGAGTAAGGTGTTAATTGTATAAAGCAGGGTTTTCACAACATTAGCCCCTGCCATGTCTGAGCACTGGGGAACCTTAATGCTGCAACAAAGGCACGCGAGCACAGAGCGCGAAGGTCGAGCAGAAACATGGGCTGGTGAAAAAAGGTTCCGCGTTGATGTAAATATGGGTGGGACCAACAGTGCACGAACATCGGTTAGGATCCAGTGTGCATGGCTGAGATCATGTGTGGTGCTTATGTCGAAATAAATACAGTGGGACCTCAACTCACGAACTTAATTCGTTCCGAGACTCTGTTCGTGAACCGATTTGTTGGCGACCCGAATCAGTTGTTCCCATTGAAATGAATGTAAATACAATTAATGTGTTTCAGCCCTCAAAAACATGTTTTTAAAGTGTATTGTGGGTTTATATATGGCAAAAAAAACATAGAATAAAATTAAAATAACCTTAATTATAGAAAAATAAACCTAAATGAAATAAACAGATGATTTAATACACATTGCCTTTGCGGTGGATACGTAGCTGCTGGTGTAGGTGGGCGGTGGCGGAGGGATATGGTGGCGGTTCTCATGTTTTGTGATTATTTCTTTATTTATTTCAACTGTTGTACGCTTAGGCTTGTTACTCACACTACCATTACCACGTTTCAGTTTCTTGGGACCCATAATGAAGGCTTATAGTGCAGAAATGCAGAGAAACACAACGAAAAAATGCGTTGAACACGTTCACTGCCCGAGTGCTTGACTGGAACTAAATGTTTGTGCCGTGGAGCATGTGTGAAGCGGTGGCGGAGGGATATGTTGGCGACTTTCGTTATTTATTTCTTTATTTCAAGGGTTATACACTTAGACTTCTTACTCTCAACGAAAAAAAATGCGTTGAACACGTTCTCACCACGAGTGCTTGACCGAAACTGAGTGCTTGTGTCGTGAAGCGTGGGTTGGCTGTCTGTACGTCGGCTGAGGATTTGATCAAAATTTGTTTTCTATAAAATCTGCTCGAGAATTTCGTTCGTACGTCGATTTGTTCGCCATCCAACGCGTTCGCGAGCCGAGGGTCCACTGTATGTAAAAGACATAAAAATAAAACTACATTTTTTAAAAAATATGCGTAATTTGAGGGAAACTTTGTCAAGAGACAAAAAAACCCATTTTAAATATAAACTGTAAATCAGCAATAAAAAGAAAACACTAAATAACAATAAAATTACTTTTCCTTATATGCACCCCCATTACCCAAAGCATTTTTTTTTATCTTCCTTTCCAATTAAAGAGGTTTCATTCGCTTTATCCTGGTCACAATGTATCCAGACCTATCCCAGGAACACCACAGCAACAAGGTGGGAATACACACTGGGTGGGACCTAGGAGACATTTAGAGTAGCGATTCAACTCTCTGTGTGTTTTTGGGAGGTGGGAGAAAACAGGAGAATTCAGAGGAAACATGTACATCCACAGGAGGAGAAAATGTGACACAAGCTCAGGACTGACCCGGAAACACTGGAGCTGTGAGGCAATAACAATACCTGCCACACCACCGTACCACCAAGAAAGAGGTTTCCAAATTTGTGACTTGTTCAAATGTTTAATAACAAGATTGTCCTTCCATGTTTTATTTGTTGGTTTTTGGTTTGTGATGACGGCATCAATAGATAGATAGATAGATAGATAGATAGATAGATAGATAGATAGATAGATAGATAGATTTATTCATCCCAGATGTATGTAATTCACATATTACAAATGCTTAGAAATTATGCTGAAAGTAATATAACATTATGAAATGAAATGTTATAAATGAAACTAATAAGAATAAATATCTAAATAATTCATATGTATATATAAATAAGGTCATAAAATAAGATAGAACTACAGAACAACACAAAGTACAATTTTTTCTGCATGTTTTTTTTATTTAAAAAAAAAAGTGAGTAGCTATGTAATCAAATATGAATTCTGCCACAAAGGCATGCTTTGGGACAACAGCCTGCTGCATATATTTGAGAATGAAACTTTTTCGCTACCTATTTCCCCTGATGATAATAAACTGTGAGGAAATGCCACCATTTTGTAAGTCTGGCTTCAGTGTTATAGCCCATGCACTATTTCACTTGAGAACAAGGGAGCACTGGCTTGATTTTGTATGTGGACTTGTTCTGCTCTTCTTTTCCTATGAGTGCATTTTTGTTTCTCTTTTACTTTTAATGTATGGCTGAGCTAGCAAGCTAGTTATGTTATGTCAGGCATGGTATATGTTGTTCCTGCCTTCATAGTATAGCGCTGAGTAACTGCCTGATATTTTTCTCGGCAATGAATCTGAAGGACAATTAAGTTTTTTGATTAGGTTGGGAAAACATCATCCCCAGCTGCCTTTTCATCTGAGCCTGGTGCCAAGCCCAGGATTGTAATAGCTGCCGACGATGCAGCTGAGCTAGTCACATTATCTGGAAGACGTCCAATAGCTACATGAATTACAGACTGTCATGATTAACACAGGACATTGATAAATGTGCAATACAAGGACAATTTGTAGGTAGGCACTCAGAGCAAAATAAACTGAATTCCGTTCAGTTCGATTCTATTTGTTTTGGGCTTTTTAAAAAAACAAACAAACAAACAAAAAAAAACAGACCTTGTCAGCAGCTTTACAGACATCCAGGTGTGGGTCCCTAATGAGCAGTCTGAGGCCCTCATCCTAGCAAGAGGGGGAAAAAAGGGACCCAAGAGTCTTTTTTACAGTCTGTTCTATTTAGAGGTGGTTTAATATAAAATGTCTGCTACAGTTTTTCAGACCTAGAATCAGTTTATCGCTGGTATAGCATGGTAAAAACACCTACACACAAACATATATAGAGTTTAAATAAGATGACAGTATTCATGCTTTTTAGGAATCTTCCGAGCTTTTCGTCCTTAATAAACTGTTTTCCCTCTGTGTTAAGCTATATGTGCGAAATTCTAATACACTTCTACTACTGTGACTTCTCACCCCCTATAGATCTGCCTAATTGATACTGGTGCTCTATTACTGACCTTCTTCTTCTTTTCCTCAAGCTATCTGCCCTTTCTCACCTCACAGCTGTAAAAAAAATCTCACCTAATGAACTGGTGCTGTAATCCTAAAGACTTTCCTGTGCTTATACCAGGATTCCAGTCCATAATATGATTCCTAAATATCTTTCCAGCACATTTAGTGCTGTTTCTCTGAATTATTGTCTGCTGTAATGTATATAATCCCATTGTCATTATCACAACAGGATGGGTTGTGTTGAGTTAGGTTCCGCTAACAGTTTCTTCCTTATGTACTCTCAGGGTGTTTTTTCACAATGTAATTCCAGATCGTTGTTTTCTGTCAGTTAAACGTTATTTTTAGATACAGAATTTAAATTTCTGTTCTGTTTAAAAATAAAACATTAAAAATATGCTTCATGTTAGCTATCAGCATCACTGCATCTGCATTGGCATTGTAACTGTTGCCATCAAAGCAACTAATTTCTGAGTCAAAGAACTGACAGCTCTGAGATTATGTTTCAGATATTAAAATCCTTGCAAACAATTGTTTTTTATGCTCAAAAATTTTGTATTCCAAAATTGGTTTGTGGTCATCTGTTAACATTCAGTGTTACAGTGACCATAAACCATACCATTGAGGGTTTTTTTTTTTTTGTTCCAACACTGACAAAAAGGTCGTAGCATGTTCTAGATTATTGTGCTCTTAGTTTTCTCTGGATAAAACACTAGGCAAATTAATAAACACGAAATGAAATGCAACAAACCCATTGTAATTCAAAAACTGTCTGGAAATTGTGCAGTTTAAACCTTTTGTGTTTGTTCACTAAAGCCTCACTTTGTTCCATAGTAAATAAGAAAGGTAAGGAGAAGAATAGGAAAAATGAAAATGTTCTGGATGAATGTAGAAAAGTGAAAAGGAGAAATATGAGCAAGGGCCTTTATATTGTTGTTGCTATAATATACATACTTTATGGTCCTGCACTGCATGATTTCATTTGTGTCATGCATCTTATAATACTCTCAGGCAAAACCTTCTGAATAATCATATGAATCACCTGAAATTCAGCATTACTGGGAAGGTACTACTAAATCAGATGTGCTGCTTCTAACAAATGAATGACAGTACAAATCCATTTTTAGGTGAAATGCCAGGCAACACATCTAATTAAAATAATACACTGTTAATATTACTATAAAATAACACACACTATAGCAACAATTCAAGCCCACCAATCATCACAGGTCTGCAATAACTCCCCAAACCACCAGGAGTCTCTCAATGCCTCAAAACGTTCTTAGTGTTATTAATTATATATTCATGATCTGCACAATCATAAATATCCATTAAAACAGGAATGTTGAATTCCAGATGATTCATATGATCATTCAGAAGAGTTTAATGATCTCCAAAACCTCCCCAGCCACCAGTGCCTCAAAAGGTTTTAAGTGATGTTAATGGATATTTCAAATCTGTGGGATCCGGTTACTTCTGCCGGAGACCCCTTGTCAAAACTGGAAAAAGGACTACATTTAATAAAGATACAAATATGTAGGTAAATGTTTCTACCTTTTGCAACTTCTGCATGACCAATAGCATAGCATTCGTGCTATATTGGGCACCTACATCCTACACTGTTGGCTGAAGTACCTATCTGCCTTATCACTAGCATTTATGAAATTTTATAAAGACCATCTGTCTAAGATGTACATGTAAAGCTATGTCTTAAATCCATAATTATTTCATAATGATAAAAATTACATTATGGTAAACATTATGAATTCACAGTTTTTTTACTTTAAAAAAAATCACCTTTTTATCACAGTTATTAGAATGATCTTATACCTGGTGTAACTGGAAATGGACAGAACATGGACAAAATGTTTTCCAAAAAAGTTGGAACGCTGTATAAAATGTAAATAAAAACAGAAAGAAATTATTTGCGGGCAGCACGGTGGCTGAGTGGTTAGCAATATCGCCTCACAGCGAGAAGGTCCTGGATTTGAGCCCCGGGTTCGGCGCTGGTGCCTTTCTGTGTGGAGTTTGCATGTTCTCCCCGTGTTC
>JAQMCW010000035.1:12646929-12659719 GCA_030068335.1 Chrysichthys cranchii | reverse complement strand
CCCCCCCCCCCCCGCGACTACTGAAGGCCTAGGTGTGAAATGCATGGCTTGCCACTGGTTTTTAGTCACATGGCTTGAATGACCTTGTGGTCTAAGCCAAGCTTTCTGGCCAAGGTCATATTATCACCCAACTCTGAATCAATAGTTTGACCTTACAGCTTTCAATGAATTGAACCTTTCTGGTAAACTTTTTTTTGTGCCTGATATCCTCCTTATATTATTATTTAGATTCCATCCACTGTTACCTGAGCATCATCGGGCACACCAGGCAAGACTGCCTCTCCCAGTTACATTGGTGTGGCTGTCAGGGCTGGACACCTTTCCATTAAGATCTAAGGTCAGTCCTGTTCAAGATGACTCACAGTGCACTTAGGGATTAGGAGAGGTGAAATAGAATCCTAGTTATTTACACAACTGTTTCCTGGGAAATATTTATCATACATCACGTTATGACTTTCTTAGAAGATCTCAAGAAGTGTTCCCCGGTGACTATTAGCATTCCTATGTTATGTTAGGTATATGAACATAATACATAAAACAACAGTTACATATGTACCAATCTACTTGTGACACTGGTGGACAAATCAGAAAACAAACATCAGTTATTTGCTCTTTATTTCTGCACAATTATACACAGTTGCAATTAAACAATCAAATGTTTCAATACATTAGTGCACACACACATACACACAAAGATTAGATCACAGTATAGTAATATATGTAAAATTTTCCAATCATTTTAAGAATGTTTGCAGTCCTATGCTTAGGATTATTATTCAGAACATTTTAATGATCACTGTTTTCAATGTGTAAAGACATTTTAAAAATCATAGCAAAGAAATTATAATCTAGAAAAAGCATTATTGACCGCACTTTGACTTAACACTTTGTGTTTTAGGACTTCAGTATTCATTGAGGAATTACCAAATGGCCCTTGGATCCAAAGATTTCTCCACAAGAAACTGCATTGCTGCAATTCTGGGTTACCTATAAAAATAGATCTATTAGTATTGTAGGTCCACACATCAAACGTGATACACTCAGTTGCCAGTTTATTGCACACTACTACTTTATAGCTACAGTCCTTGGCCATTTTCATCTGGAACATTTGCCATATAGTTGCACTTTTTTGACTGTAACCTCTGTTCTTAGACACAATGTATCACCTTGCTCTGTCCATCAATGGAGCAGTAACCACCTCAGGACCACAGAGGACTATTATTTGGTTGATGACATGGTGTGAGAGCATCAGGTGCAGCAGTGTTGCTAGTCACCTCAACGTCTCTGAAGGAATATTCAGCCAACAGAAGTCCCATGGTCCGGGACTGTCACAGAGAACTAGCCCAACCTGTATAGTGAATGGGGGCTCTGCTACAGTCAGTAATTGTATAGCTAGGTTTAATTCATGAAATGACCACAGGAGATAGACCTACTGTAATAACCTCGTAACTGAGGGTATATGTCTGCATGGACATTACAGGATAATGTAGGGCACAAATCCCAAAACGTTGCAAAATTCATGTGTTCCTTTATTTATTTTCAGCCACATTACTGAGATTTAATTACATAAATTTACCATAAGGTTCAGCCTGGGGTTCTACTCTGGTGACAGCTGAGATTGAGATCCAATACAATCCAAATCTGTGTAAGTCAACCTTTTTCCTTTTGAACCTAATCTTGCTGAGAGGGAACAATTAACAGGTATTAAGTTCCTGTATCCAAAAGCAGGGCAAAGATTTTAATCTGTAATTTTTTAAGAAAAAAAAAAAGTGTTGAATCAAGCCACGACTGGTTGCTGGTAATGACGATGCAGACTTTGCAGAACACTCAACAAAGGGTGTTTGGAATGACTGATTTTGTCACAATATATTGTCCAGACGGAATCTCAGAGTATTGTGAATCCATCAGGTCAAATCATTGTCTATTCTGAATAAGCAAACATACATGTAATTGTTCAAATACCAATTGGAACAGAAAAGCATTGCATACATGTTTACTATTACATTCTCTGATTAACACATGCACCACAGTTCATGACAGTTCATAAGTCCTTTTCCAGGAGGCTTCGCTTGCACTGAAACACATCTGTTCACTGAGGTCCATAGCAGTGATTTAGACTTGCTCCTTGTGCTTTTCTGTTGGGCAGATCCTTTGGCATCCTTTGGGATGTCTGTTAGGTAGATCCTTTGGAATAACTAGATAAATTTATGAGTCATGTCCTGAGACATAAAGGTGTCCCCTTAGGATCTTTATCTGGCCTTCACTAGAATATTTCTATATACTGCCCAAGTTCTCTTCCGTATCAGTTGTCCGTATGAAAACCATGAGAGTAGTTAACTGTGATGGCCTGGTTTCCTGTCATCATAATGTGATGGTTGTCCTTTGCGATCTGTGTTCTGTTACATTGCGTGGTTGCTGTAGCTGATGTATGTTTGTCTGGGGCTAAGTCCTGAAAGAAAGAGAGAGTATGATCCATGATTTTTTTTATAATTACACTCCCAGCTGCTTGTAATTAACATCTGTTTCTTGATGTATAAATGAAATCACAAGAGTAAACCAGATTGTTATTCCCCTGAATATGAAGCCTGTGGTGGCTAACTCTCACCACAGGCACACTTTAGAGTTCTCTGCAGGCCAGGAACAGTGTGTTTGCATAATCATTTTTAATCTAATAATCAAGTTGTTTCTGCTGAATAGGCTAAAATTTACTGTTGTACAAAGGCTGGCTACATTTTGTCCCATTTTACTAATATTCAAATAGTGAAAGAGTTTTATGTCTAAAGGGTAACTAAAAGGCAACTAAAAGTAAAAAAAAAATATACCGATTTAATTTCGTTTCAGTTCTGCAGTGAGGTTAGCCTGGAAATGCACACGTTTTCAAACCAAACAATTATGAAGTAATAAAGGGATCCTTGTTGCTGCAGTGACCTAATTGTATCTACTGCATAAAAGAATATAAGGAACACTGCAGCATATTCAAGCATTATCATTGGTTTGGTTACCATGATCGTCTTGTTTTATCTTAACCCTCCCATTCTGTCTTGCTTGTCCAAAGCATTTCTTCTGATTTTTGTCTCACTAACTCATCGCTTTTGATTTTTATAGCAATGTAACTTTAACACTGATTTTCAAATACCTTGTTTATTTTATCAACAAGCATAATAATATCTTAGAAATGTTAGATAAATACAATCATTTTGTAGTAGACCCACAAAAAACCCTACACACTTGAGGATCCACAGGATGACAGTCTTTTGTGAGAATAACATTATGAGAGCACACACACACACACACACATAGCTGTTGTGTGTTTGTTTTTCACTCACATGCATAAATAATGTGATACTGCAAACAAGACCCATATACTGTTTGTTCACTGCCCCACTGTCTCACATCATGTTTTTTTTTTTTTTTTGTAGCTGTATCATAATTAAAGCTGTCCCCTAGATATGAATGAGGGTGTGAATGTGTGTATATTTGGTGCCCTGCATGTATGAGGCTGGCATTCCATACAGGCTGTATTCGCACCTCACGCCCAGTGTTCCCACGACAGGCTCAGAAACCACCTCACCAGGATAAAGTGATTACTGATGATGATGACAATGATGACGATGATGACGATGATGATGATGATGATGATGATGATGGTCCAAGTTGTTAAATATGTACTATATAATTTGATAAATGCCTGGTTATTAAAAATGGAGTGGTTTGTAATGCTCTGTTTGAATATTGGTTCCTATATTGCAGCAGGTCATTCTGTAGATGGTGTTTTAAAATCTTGATCCATGTGCCCCTTTCTGCATGGCCCTGGGAGAAATAATTGCATTTGTTACATTACACATTAGTACACATTGTTAAACTGACCCTTTTATGTATTTACAAACATTTAATATTGTGATTTCACATTGTTTCTTGGGTCAAAATAGTTTAAAATATGACCTAAATGGAGGCAAGTTCCCACAAAGAAAAATACTTTTTAGTACTGCTCCACTTCTTTTCACATGCACAGAGCATAGAACAAGATTTAGATAGCAGTAGATGGCAATTTTTATTTTGGTGTAGAACATGATGGTACACAATTAGGGCCTTCTCACCTTGAGTTTCCAGGTTTTCACACAGCTCAGTCTTGGCCTCACCATTGGGTCTGAGGTTGGGTTTGGGGTTGAATTTGTTAGACATTGTGGCAGCAGTGACCACAGCCTTCAGGCTACGAGTGCTGCGCTTAGTCACATTCTGCTCAGGGTGGAGGAGCACCACATAGACTTTGGGCATGTAGAGCAATCCCAGAGACACAGAAGCACTCAAGCTGACTGAGATGGTAAGTGTAGTTGTCTGGATGTACATCTGCCATTGAGACAAGAGCACACACAAGGACAAATAAGAACTATGTATGAATGAATCAAGTAATTTAATGAATTTGCTCTTCAAAAAGCACACACTAACTTGCATGCTTCACTATTATTACTGTTCCTGGGATAGGCTACAGAAGTGCAGTGATCCAGATGAGGATAAAGCAATTCATGTTCAGACATAATCATTTTAACAAACACTAGCTTCTTTTTTTTCTAAGGACGAGGGACAAATTCTCTGTCTATGAAGATAGTTTGGGTGATACTTCCATCTATGAATAAAGGTCATATTATGAATCATGTTTACAAGCACAGAGATGACCATTCTAAATGTAGAATAATAACTCATTTAAAACAGTAAGACCTGACCTCAACTTGCTAAAATGCTTAAAAATTATAATTCTTTAATGTAAGGAAGGCAGAGCAGAAATAAACAGAACTCAGCCACAAATAAACAAACTCTGGCCCTCTCCAAGAATGCAAACATCCTCTCTAAATGAAACATATGCTTTTATTTCATTCTTCATTTTCCTTCGTTTTCATGATGGTGGCCATAGTTGGGACAGAGTCAGTCCAGACTTGTTTTTCACTGATTGCAGATCCTCCTGGGGAAACCCAAAATGTTCCAAAGCCTACTGCAAGAAATAATATAATAAAGTAGGATTTGCCTGATGTAGGTCTAGGGAAAGCGGCCCAGGGGGCATCCTTATTTTCTCGAAAAACCTACCTCAACTGCCTTCTCACAATTTGAAGGAATACCAGCTGTGCCCCAAGGCACTCCTGAATTGCTGAACTTCTCAACCTATCCTTGAAAGTAAGGGGACTGACACTGTGGAGGAACTTCATGAGCTCATGATCTCCCACAACAAATGTCAAGACCCTGTCAGACACTGATCACAATCAGTGATCACAGGACTTCTTCAAATTCACAAAACACATGGAGATTTCATTAACATATGCTTCAGAGTCTCCTCTTCAGAGCCCTGAAGCGCAGACTTTCATAGACTTTTGCTGGGAGGTTGAGGAATGTGATAAATGATGCTAAAATTGGAACACACCCTCTGGTACCCTTTATCAAAAAGGCACTGCCCCAGCTCTCCATGCTACAATGATGTGTGTAAAGCTTACAACCTCAAACATTTCCAAACCTCCAAAACATCATAGATATCTGGCCCTGTTTCCTGAAAGGATGCCACGTTCACTGAGTTAAGATGTTCTTCAAAGTATTCCACTTATCATTCATCAATATCCCCAGTAGATTTTTTACACTCTCTCATACTTGCTTAGCAGAGTTTGAGCTTGGTTCCTTCCTGCCCTCCTGAAGTGACAAAATGTTTGCTAGAACATCTTTGCAGTCATCTGAAGGCATTTTTACACTGCGGCCATCTGATGGCATTATTCCTGACTCCCACCATCACTCCTATCTTCTGTGTTTTGAGCCCATTGCCATTTCAAGTTTAGCCTAACCAGGTTATGTTCCTGCAAAACTTTAAGGGGATCTTTTGGATTTTTGTTATTTGTGATACTGTATTAATCCCTGATAAATCTTCATTTAATCCATCCTAGAAGGGAATACAAGCACACATGAACAGCGAGCAGCCACAGGCTGCAGCAGTTTGGGGGTTAGGTTCCTTAGGCACTTCAGCTGTCGATGTAAATCCTACCAGTAATCTTTTGGTCCCAAACCCACTTCTCTAACCTTTAGATCCATGTACACCCAGCACTTATTCACAATACTGACCAAACTGGACACATTAAGCTGCTGTTGACACAGTTACTGACTGAAGGGACTGACATGTCCCTTCACCACAACAGGATATTAATTGATAAAGGGGCACAAGTTTTCATTATCTTCATCAGGGGTGTCGAACCTGTCCGTAAAGGGCCGCTGTGGGTGTGGGTTTTCAAAAAAAAAAAAAAAAAAATTGGTACACAAGTTTAATTTTATTTGGGGTTTTCTGAAATCAGCACAGGGTCAAATTTATACAGGGTCAAAAATATACATGTACCACATCTAATATTTGGTTAAATCTCCTGACACTTCAGGCAGCCTTCAACAAGCTTCTTGCACATTTCTGGTTATTTTGCAGTATTCTTGGCAAAATTCAATTAAATTTGTCAATTTCCTGGCACAGATCTGACTTGTAAGCACAGTCCACACATTTTCAGGGTTGAGGTCAGGCTATTCCAAACACTTAATCTTAGTAGGGTGTAAGATATGCATCGTCTACTATAATACCTTAATTGCTGTTTTAACGATGTGTGACCTGAAATTATCAAGTGTCACTCACATTGTAAAAAACTCTCTCTCATGTAACCTAATGGGATAGACTATTGCACCTATGCAATGCGAAGGCATAGGTGTGCCTGATCAGCGCACCACACGGGTGAAGATAGTGTAGCTGCCTAAAAATAAGGGAATAGAAATAAAACCTGTAATAAAAAAATAAACTGTAGCAATCAATAATTGAATTTTGCCAAGAATAGTGCATAATAACCAGAACTTTGCAAGGGACAGTGGTAGCTCAGTAGTTAGGATGTTGGCCTACATATTGGAAGGTTGTGAGTTCAAATCCCAGCACCACCAAGTTGCCTCTGCTGGGCCCTTGAGCAAAGCCCTTAACCCTCGACTGTTCAGTTGTACAAATAAGATACATGTAAGTTGCTCTAGATAAGAGCATCTGCCAAATGATGCTAATATCAAATTAGAAATAAATGTAGCAAAAACAGGGATTATTTACAGAATTAAAGGTTTAAAATGCATAAGGGCTGTAACAACTAATCAACAAAAACAATACAAATCGATAATAAATATAATCACCAATAATTACATTATTATTGACCCACATTACGAAACACACTGAGCAACATAGCTGAGAGAAATGGCGGAGAAAAAACATCAGTGTGACTTTCTCTGCATTATGAAAACTCTTTACAGTAGTCTACTCAACTAACTTCTGTTTTAATGTGAGTATTATCATCATTCCTTTGTATGAAGCCATAGAGAAGTGTGATTTTCCTGCTTGAATTGTCCAGAACAGCTTTGTTATGTATTGAGAGGCCGTACATGGTGAAGCTATCTGAATCACTTAGCTTAAAAAATAAAAAGTTAATCTATCCTATTTATATGACTTAGCAGTGGTGATAAATGATTGTATATTCTTAGCATACACAATATACTGAATATATATTTTGTGTCAAGTCTTCTTCCTGCTTTTGGTTCACAAGTCGATCCTGAAAATGATCAATTCACTAATCTCAAGTACTGAAAACAAATAGTCAGCTGCAAAACTTCGGAGTCAATTCCACATGCTGAAAATGATTCACCTCATGCGCACCAAGCCAGCAACATGAACTTAGCATCGGAGAGTTTCATTGAGTGAAACAGACAGCTGATATTTATTTTATCTTTATTCTGAATTGTTCTGTTTGGAATTTTAACAAATCATGGCTTGTTCAAAAGTGATGACCAGTAAACGATGTACATACTGTCACCTTCAGTTAGTCTGAGTGTTTTTCCATCTTTTTTGCCAATATCACACACCCCTAAATGCTAGCCTGCTTTTTTTTATTCCCCAACTAGCTTTCATGTACATTTGGGGGCACTGTCCTGTTGGAGCACTCAACTATATCCAAGTTTCAATTGTCTAGCTGATGGTTTGAGTATATGCTAAAAAATTCTGAGGTAGTCTTCCTTTTGCATTATTCCATCAACTTTGGGCAGATCATGATGCTACCACCACCATACTTAACAGCTGGTACAGTGTTCTTGGGTTGAATAGCTCACCTTTACTCCTTCAAGCATATGTCTGGCCAAACTTTCTTCCAGAAGAATTCTTCTTTGTCCGTGCTGTCAGCTACAAACTTAAGTCAAGCTTGAAGATGCCGATTTTGGAGCAGAGCCTTCCAGGGTTGTTCCTGACCAACCAGACACCCAAAACAATTTCAGCTGAAGGTGACAGTTTAGGTCTTCTTCCAGATCTTGACAAAGTGGCTACATCTACCAATAGCTTGTAATTATTTAGAATTGTTTGATGTCCTGATCTTGGAATCTGCATTTGTTTAGAAATAGCTTTTCTCTCAGAGACATTCCTGAGTTATGTAAACCTATGATCCTTTTTCTCAGATCTGCACTGAGCTCCTTGGATTTTCCCTTTATACTATGTGCTGACCAACGAAACCTTTTTATGTTGGCACAGAGAAGCTACCAGCTGTAGTCAATCATGGTCATTAACATGAAATTAACAGGTCTTGGCCCTGTCAAGTTAAAAAAAAATACATTTTGGAACTTTCAGCACCACTGAGTTAATAATCTAATTGGGTGTATGTATATTTTGTACTTGTTCGATGGCTACCAAAACGTGCTAAGGTTTTTTTCTGTTAAAAATGGATGTTGTACAATGAATCTGATCTGCCCAGATAAGCAGTGGCTGAGTAAGGCTCATCAGGTGTTAACTACTGATGTACCACTTAATGGAAAATACACTATCCGTTTCAAAAATATCAACTCAAGACTTTGTTGGACACATGACACAAGCATTCGTATCCATGTTCATGTAAGAAAAGACCCTGTTACATTTATTTTTGGATAGGACAGTAGAGATTTTGACAGGAAGTGAGAGACAGGGAGGGATCAGGAAATGACCACGGGTCAGAATCGAACCCGGGTCCCCAGATTTGTAGCATGGTGCCCTGGCCCGCCGCGCCACTGCCAGGGCCACATTTGTTTACTTTGGTCCAACGACACGATTCTGTACCTTATTTATCTTTTGTAACCACATTATCCTAGTCATGGTTGCAGTGGCTTCATATCCCAGGAGCACTGAGTGCCAAGTAGGATTACTCCTTGGATGGGTTTTTAGCAGTCTTGCCACTGCTACGTTGTGTTGAACCAGGTTTGCCTTTACAAGTTGGGTTCAAACTCAGCACCTTAAAGTTTGTGACAGGGGCATGTTTAGCACTATGCCATGGAAAATGTAGACACACCTTGGATGGGAAGCCAGCCCATCTTACGGCATCACACATTTAGTGTAGTCAATCCACAAATCCATGCACCCCCATGGACAGTGACAGAACAATTTGAGTAATTGAGTAGTTGCTGTGAGACAGCTTGATTAGTTGACTAGCTGTGAGGAAACTTGAGAAATAATTTGAGTAGTTGAGTTGTTGCTATGACCCCTATCATTCTGCATAAAATTTAAGCTTACTCAAATTTTTACTGCAGTAAGAAAGCAGACAAGTGAAATCGGAACAGGGGACTAAAACAGGTTTAGCCCTCAGAGACTCTGTCCCAAGTGACTCACTACATTCATTCTGCTCCACTTTCTTTTCCAATTCAGAAAGCTAAAAGTTCATGATGACATTGTCAATATTGAGAATATATTCTGAAGTCTTTAACTTTCTAAGCCCAAAAGACCAGTAATTTTACTATGGTTTATTGAGCCACAATGAAAATGGACTTTCACTATGTATTTATTAGAGCATAAGGGTTGTTATGTTTGTGATAGCACTCCATGTCTTAAACTATCACCATTGAAAGCTAATACGAATGTGTGACCATGTGGGTTATTGCTTAGTTAGGTATATTACACAACAGCCACAGTTCAACTCACTGGCAACTGATGTTGCTTCACAACATCTCTGAAGTCCAGAATGACTTCCAAATATATTGTTGTTGAAAACCAGAAATAATGACAGAAATGTGCAGCAAACACAACACAGTTTTAGGCCCACAGAGAAAATGGTTACTTTAAGTGCTGTGCCAAAGCATCAAGGATGTTATTCAAAGCGTCTTCCAGCCTTGAAACACACCTGTATGCAAATAAGAGCTCTTGGCCTCCCTCTGAAAGAGATAACAATTATTCTGTCAACACCACAATACAAGATCCATCTCCTGCAAATGAACCATTTAGCTCAAGTGTGACAGCCTACAATTCTCCCAGGTGAGGATACATGCAAATAGCAGTCTGAGCAAGGTGGGTGGCTTGCACTTGGACCTTAGTTTCAAACTCAGTGCTCACAATACTTACAGGAAGCTTAATCTGATATCTACCACTTCAGGAAAGGCCACATTGGTTTGTTTTCCCCTTTAGACTAGGAGGTTCCCTTGCTGATTTCAAAGTATAGAGCTTGTACAACATGACTCAATTCAAACGATCCAGAAAACCCCCAGGGGCATTCATCACATTTACTTTGACACAAGCCATATGAGGTTGGCAGCCAGAATCCTGATAAGGCGGCTGGCAATAAACAGGCGATGAGCGAACAGGTTGACAGATGAAGTAAATCATGAGCAAGGAGGAAGTGGGGCGTTTAATTGCTCTGAAAAAAAAAACAAGTCATCACTGACTCTTTGTGTTTTGTTGTACTTGTCAGCTCAACTGATTGTGAGACATTCTTGTTGTGATGTGTCTATTCTTATCACAGAGCTTTTTTTTTTTTTTAATATAGTGTGGGAATTTACCACATTACAATTTTTCCGCAGTTGGGGCATTGCAAATGTGAGACCGAGTGGAGACGATTCTCTCCTGTCCTATATTTCTTGGATATGGCAGGTGTGAAAAAGTGAAGTCATTCATGTGACTGTGATTAAGGTACTTAAGATTGTTAAAGGAACTCTGTAGTTAATAAGAGGCAGGCTCAGATATAAATAAATCCATAATCTTGAACATAATATCACTGCTGATTGATATTATTTATTGATTTTTGCACAAAACACCACCTTTGCACAGAAGTGCACCTTTGGCAAATTCAAGTTTACACTAAGTGGGTTATGTGCTTAATTACTCAGTTGTAATTAATAAAGTAATGCTGCACACAACAAAAGTTGACTAGTGAAAATTCCCATTCATTTGCATTTATTCGAACACCATGCTTGATCCTCCAATTCTCCTAAAGAGGACTTAATTAAATAACCATGAAAATGTGAAGAAAATAAACTTTAACATTCTAAAGCAAAACGCATTCTAATTGAAATTAATAGAGGAAAGTGAGGATTGTGTGTGTGTGTGTGTGTGTGTGTGTGTGTGTGTGTGCGTGCGTGCGTGCGTGCGTGCGTGTGTGCATGTGCTTGCGAGTGTGAGTGTATCAGAGTCATACTTTGTGAACATGATTATCGTATGAAAATGTGAACTTAACAGATAAACCTGCTTTCAGCCTGGTCTGTTTATTGGAGTGCTGGAATTGTATAAATCTCAGTGTGCCTGGTCTGGGTCTCAGTTTCAGCTTAGGTCTCGGGTAAGACAGCATTCTCTATGTAGCTTGCTGAAGGTGATAATCACCTCTTTGCACCGCTTTTTGCGGGTTTTTTTATGCTTCTACTTTATTTTTTGCTCCCTCAGTCCTTTTGCTGCATGTTGGTTGGGTTACAGAATACAAATGATCACATTATGTATTCAGAATAATACAAAATTGATGTATCTTAATTCAGCTCACATTGTATGAATACACAGCAATAATATGACTATAATTACACTTTGAAGATGAATTTTAAAATACTCAGTATTTTTAAATATTCAGAACACTGTATTTAATATTTAATATGCATTTAATCTGTCCAGCCCTGGTTGTACAGTGGATATAAAACATCTACACACCCCTGTTGAAATTGCAGGGGGTTTTGATGTAATATAATGAAATCGAGATAAATCATGGCAGTTCCATGTTAAGTGTGACATAGCAAGTACAGAATTCAAGTGAAAAACAGAAATGTTTTAGGGAGAAACAGACTACACTAACTTGGTGGCTCAGGTTTGTACACCTCTAACTAAAGCTTTGTAAACTTTGTTAATGATTTTTTTTGGACCTACTTTTGCTCTTCTTCTTCTGAAGCTATTTCTTTTTTTTTTTTAACTTTGATTTGGGGCATTAACAGTCATCAAATGTTTCTTCATGTTCAGCTGTCTAACAGAGGCCTGCAGGTTTTGTGCCAGACTAGATTAGTTTTTGGTGCTATACATGATTTCATCCTTGGGTATGGTCTTAAGGGTGCTAAGTTGTCTTGTTAACATATATTTTAGAATTATGCCCAAAAAGGTCTTCCTTGGTCTCATCAGACCATAAACATATTTTGCCACATGATTTGAGGGTAATTTAGGTGTGTGTGGATGTTTTTTTCTGTTTTTGTTTTCCTGAGAAAAGCCTAGGAATGTAAAGAATATGAAAGATGCTGTCATATGCAATGATTTATTTGCTCGATATTCCAGCAGCTCCTTTAATGATGCCATAGGTCTCTTGACAGCCTCCTTTTTAAGTTTTCTTCTTGTCCTTTCATCTATTTTGAAGAAACATCCTGTTAATCCTGTTGCTGTGGTGCCCAATTTCTCCACTTCTTGATTTAGGTTAATCAATATCACTTAATTGATGACAGGTATATAATTACTTTTGAACATTGAAGTTTGAATGTTATTGTTGAATTCTGAGCACACTCTCATGCCCCA
>JAQMCW010000035.1:12621639-12638565 GCA_030068335.1 Chrysichthys cranchii | reverse complement strand
TATAGTGTGTGTGTGTGTGTGTAATTTAATTATTACTTTTTTATGTCACAACACTTATACATTTATATTGTATTTACCACACATATCTATAAAATATACTTTTTTGTTAGCACTTCCAGAATAGGTCAGCTGAATTTATCTTCCCAGCCTGTTCAATAAAAATAAAAATAAAAACAGAAATCTACAAAGATTACAAAATTATGATGCTCCCAAGTCACTGGGTCAACATGAAGTATTTGTCAGTAAAATGGGAAACAAGTTGATCCTTTAATTATCCACTTCACTGCATATTGTAATTTTGTGAGTGAGTCTAATTAAACCATTTTTTTTAAGAATGATGAAACATTTGATAAAAGAAAAGCACTGAAAGTGCTTCCTTAAAATATTTACTTGTCTAATGTCCCTATATTCATAGCCTGGATGATGAATGGGATAGGTTTGTTAATGCATGAGCATGGAAGCAAGATTAATTATCTCTCTGTTATTTTATAATTACACCAGATAGCTGTATATTCATTTGAGTCGAGATTATTGTTTTTTTTTAAGATGTTAATTTTAAAGGGCTGGCTTTAATTGTGACAATGTTCATGCAACCTGAAAAAAACCCATCACATGTCATACATTCAGGACTCAATTGCAGATCACAATTTTTTTTTTTTTTTTTTTTTTACAACAAAGCCATCAGACATGCCAAACTGCTGAAAGCTGTATGCAGTATAAGACTTTAGAGCACTCTAGTGCATGAAAATTAGTTGGATTTTCTTCATGTTTTTATGATTTTTAGAGTCTGTTCCTGTGAGGTGAAATGAATTTTCAGTGAAAATGTTTGATAAGACACACTGTTCCTCCATCTAGTCCATCTTCTCTGTTTTAACCTTGCCGACTTAAATGTCTTTTTGATAAAAAAAAAAAAAAAAGATAAATTACAGTCAAGCAGCTCCACATCAGCATTGAGAGACGCTAAATTCCTGACTGCAAAAATGTAAACCGAAGTCTCAAATTAAGAAAAATGACAGTTTTTCTAAAACATTTTTGAGATTGTATGATTATTATTAAAAGTTATATACTAAATAGATCGAAAAGTAGGAACATGTTGACTACTACAGTGCATCCCTGTATAAAATCTAAATAATATTTGAAATTAACAGTCCGTCCAACAGCAGAGGAATCTGATTACTGTCAGTTGTTGCTTTGGTTTGATTTCAGAATTTCAACCAACAATATTGGCAATGAAAATTTGTCCATATCATTTTCGATTGGAGCTGTGTGCAAGACTAATCTATAGTGATAACATACTCTCTCTATCCACACATCTTTATTTCACCTTCTCCACAAACACACAGGTCTCATCCCAAGTCAGAGCACGCCTACACACACTCGACTAGCTAGCTTTCAGCCTTTAGAGAAATCCATTCACATTAAAAGAGGCATCACAGAGGGGTTTTGTGGGTCTCCGTGGTGTCACAGGCTGTGACAGAGTAACACACTCCTCACCTCCTGCACTTTGTGCCGCTCAGGGATTTTAAAGAGCCGAGTCTGTTTCCTCTGAAGGTGCAGCTTCCCCGGAGACTACAGCTCTGTGTGCCTAGAGAAACTCCAAAGGACTAATTCTACAATGTGCTCCAGTTCTCAGTTTGTTTCAGTTGAAGCCTTATTCTTAGGTGATGGCTTTGCATCTCCTTTTCTACACACTTAACTTTAGTGCAATGACACTTATAGTTTTATATATAGTCAGCTGAAGGAAGGGTTTCATATCATATACTAACACTATTTTAATACAATTTATATTATTTTCCTGGCATTTACTAACCTAACGTAGTAGATAAAGCCCTGGCTCCTTTCCAAAAGTATTGTCTCTACCAATATGGAAAAGAAAAAGAAAAAGAAAGAAAAGAAAAACACCCTTAAAGAAAACCCAGCTCTGGTTATCAGTGTTTATTTGGTAACTAAGAAACAGTAATAAACATGTGAGGTATATATTACTCTGACCAAAGGGCAACTGATTTGAGATTCAGCAGCCTTTGAATTATACTGTCACTGGATGTGCTTGCGTCCAAATGAAGCAATTTAATGGAGCACGCCATTAACTTTTGGCTGGAGAGAAAACTCATCAGAATGGACATAGCCGTCATGATGAAAATTCAAAGAGCACACTGACTGCTTCCAAATTGTGTGCATTACTTAAACCATTAAACCCTTCCAGTTATGAAAAGGTAATTGTTCTTTAAAAAATAATTCCGGCACAATAGCTTGAAGGCTTTTCTCACCAACCTAATCTTTTTAGGCAAGGTAACGTAATAATGCATGCCTACCCATAGTTTTACTGGAATTGCTTTTATTCTGTTAAGGGAACGACTTATACAAATACAAAAAATATAAAGGTTGAAATACTGCAAAGCATCTCTGCATGTACAAACAATCCACAATTGTATTTTTCAGCTGGTCCAACAGATCAACCATAACAACACCCAAGATCATTCAGTACGTTCAATAAATCAATCCTAGGATGAACTGAATCCCTTTCCAACCTGACTTTATAAAAAAAATGTAGCTGCAAGCAGCAATGAAGGGGCCAAGCAACCCAGCATGATATAGTTGCCATGGAAACTTTGTGTCATTTTGTGAAGGGCATGGCCGCATGTACTCACAGCAAGTTTTATGTCAATTGATCAAAGACCGGCTGAGATATGAGCTCACATCCTGCTTGGCAGTTTTGTTGCCTATTTCAATAGGCTGGAGCAGAAAAAATTGTTTTGAAAATTAAAACAAAAAAAAAAAAACCTTTGTGAGGCTTTTTCTGGAGATCATCTGTGCCAGATTTGGTGATGATGGGACAAAGTTTGTGGCATATAAAACCTTACAATAATATCCAATATTGCGGCTGGCTCAATTATGTTGACTCGACAAGTTGGCATATCTCGGGACCTCCCACTGTATCACCAGACACAAGAATTTTTTTTAAGGCTAACATACCCAAATTTATTAACCAACGTGCATTGTTGCTTACTGCAGCAATTAATGCAGCAAAATTTGCATCAGTTTTGGGTTTCCTCAAAATGGGGTCCAGAGTCCCAATGTGCCAAGCATGGTGTGGATACAAAAAGCATTGCTGAGATATGACCTCACATTCTGTTTATCAGCTTCACTGCTGATTTTTATTGGGTATAATGTGTGAATGCTTTGGCAAAGCAAAAAGCCAGCAAAAAATCTTATGTAAGGCTTGGTCTGTAGATCATCTGTGCAAATTTGGTTAGAATTGGTTGGATAGAAGGTATTGGTTTTTCAATAAAGAAGGTATTGATTTTTCACTAAAAATATGTCAAGCTGTAATTTAAATTATAGGTTCATATCAATGTACTCATTCTTATACATGATCATTTCATACACCTTGTAAGGCAGACACTTGATATAGAGATTTTCTGTTAGAAGATGTTAATTTACCCTTTATGGAAGAAGTCATGGGCATCAGTGCTTTGTATCAGTCAGTAAGTTTTCTGCTATGATTGAGTGTATATCATTTATGTGTCAGGTCATGTTCAATCACTAATAAATTCAATATTGTAATCATCAGCTTAACATTTTGGTAGAAGAGTAATAAAACACTTTGGGCCATGCCGTTGTAGGAAAATAATCTGCTTCGCTTCACATTATGCTGTGTCACACTAACCTGTGTTACATTTTCTATACCAGCGCTACACTAATATTAAGGGGAAAAATAGCATTTTGCAGGCAAACATGCCCATCCAGCTGTAGGCAGAGTACTTCAGCACTGTGACAGTATTATCTATATGGGCTATAAGTATAAGTACCCCATATTTTAAACATATAGGTAGCCACTGTGTTCTCAACAAGAATTATTAGTACCTCTATTTGTGTTTCTCAAATATTTATTGCAATGACGGTGTCTATAACCTGCAATATAAAGCACAATCACATGCATTAAACTGTGGAAGAATTTTAGAGTTTGCCTTTGCATTATACTTTAGTCTATTCAATTCATTCACTTAATGAAAAACATTGAACTTTTTTATGCTCGATAATCAAAGCATCAGATCAATGTGCATTTGAATGAAAACCAGCAAATGAAGTAAATCTAATAAATTGCCATGGAGAATTAGTGGTATTTACCTTGATGCAGCTCAATCCCCCATGGTAAGTGTCTACCTCTCATCATATTTCTGCCTTATACATAATCACACATTGTACTTAGGCCTAATCAATCAAGTGAATACTAGAAATGTAAGATTTTTTAGGGAAGCTCCAATGTGAACCTAGCAATTACAGTACATAGCTGCAATGGAAAAATGGGTTTCACACTGTTAGCTCTTATAGTGCAGATAGAAAATAATGACCTATACTAATGTGCATAATACACATTTATTTTCGTTAATGGCATAGCATCAACACCATGCAGTATACAGTATTCTGTAAACCTTGTGTTAATCGTGAGTGGTAATGCAAAGAATGTGACTCATTCTAATACAATCTGGTTCCCACCATTATCTAAATGAGCTCCTCCTGAGCTGGGTATCAAATCATGCTGAACCCTGAGGTTAGAAACACTGTGGGCAAAACAGCCAGACCACATGGTGAGAAATGTTCTTATTATTGTTGATCTTCTGTAGAACATTTACCTTCAGGAATCATGGCCGCATCACAGGATTCAAGTTTATAGACGTGTGTGTTTGGCTGTCTTGAGGTGGAGATGATTTGTTGCTCAGAATTGCATGAGTACAGAAGGGAATAGATGGTTTAAATGCAAACATTGTTTCTCAGTTGATTAAAGAGTTTGCACATACGGTACCTTTGTGTACTATGTTGTATTACCTTCTCCTTCTCACTTTCTCTCTCTTTCAGATATTTTCATTATTTCTTCAGCCACCTGAACAATTAAATATTTCTTACTTGTGCACTTCTTAATGCCAGTTCCTTTCTTCAGGGCATTGCGGTTGAGTTTGCAGTTAAAATTGTTCTCCCAGAATTCAGCAAACCAGACATTCCTCCTGTTGTTTTCTAGCGTTCGCCCAATGAAGTAATTATCAAACCCTGAGATCAGATATGTCATATCAGTGTCAACATTCACAGAAATTCAATTTCATAAACTGCAGGAATAAATGTGTAATCCTATGATTTAGATTTATCATACAATAAACAGTTTTGTTTACACAATTGACGACGGGCCTGTATGCAAATGTTGTACTATATAGTACGACATCAACACCAGCTAAAAGAGCAAATTGTACAACTGTGGTATTAGTTTCAGCAATCAGAATGAGTAAAAAAAAAGAATCTAACTGTTGATCTACCTTTGATAGACTGCCGTTTAGGCAGGATGGTGATAGCTCCTTCAGCCATCTCCTCTTGGTATAGCACAGGAGCAATCTTAGAGCCCCAGCTGTCTGACCCCACCCAAATAAAATGTCCTGTTTTGTTGGCTTTCTTTGCTGCCTGAAGGAGTCGCCTAGAAAGAGAAAGAAGATAGCTCACATTCTCAGTTTAATCTACACCGTAATTAATTAAATATAATCTTCATTATCATCTATGCTGATTTCCAGACAAACTCATCAAATAGATAGTTTGATAACGACAATAAAATAACTGCAAAACAAATAACCAGGCTATTTGAATTACAAGATTTAGATGCCGATGCAAACTACAAAAGCATCTCATATTTATTTAGTTATATAAAAAGGGCAAACTACTGTACAAAAGCCATTTTCAATTCAGAGCTAGACTGCAATACCTGCGCTATATACTGCCACTTTTTCCAAAAGTGGAAAAGACTTTAAACACACAGATAATGTATAACATAACCGTAACAACAAATTAAGTATTAATTATGCGAAATTATTTATTATAATAATAAACTATTCATTATTTTACTGTTCACTGAATACTGAATTGAAAAAAAAAACAGTCGATACTGCATTAACTACTGTTGCTAGCTGTCAATATGTTCACTATATATAGAGATGTTTAAAAATAAATAAATAGAAATTTAAAAGATTCAGCTGATTTTCAAAAAACATTTCATTGTTAGATATGTCATACATTTTTGCATATTGCATGTGGAATGAATGGAATAAACATTCACTGTCAGTATTTGTACCCCTAGCAAAACAGTGAGATGTAAGTTGACTGAATGGCTGAACAAAAAGTACTGCAAAAAATTTGCAGTAATTACTACATTTTTTATTTATTCAAGTCCAATTCAAACATTATAATCTACTACACTACACTACAAAATAACTACAGTATATGATAGTCGACAACCACAACAACAACAACAACAACAACAATAATAATAATAATAATAATAATAATATCACAGAGGTTTACAGTAACAAAATTCTGTAAGTTTCAATTCACAATTATTTTACTGTACCTTTACATAAACACATTCAGGATAAATTAATCACGTAACCTTACGATGGTTAAATCTTACACGACAAGCATGACCAAAGCCCAACATAATTATAAATATACCAAAAATGGATAGATAAACAAACAAATAATTAAATAAATAGAACAAGAGAGCTCACTAACAAATCCACAAACTAATATTAATAAGTTCACTCATACAAGCAAATATTATGACAATTAGGTTAGAACTTTAAGATACACCACTGGGTAAGGAATCTTAAATGTTAACTTAACTCCACTGACATGTAAAAACTGATTGTCAGAGCTTTCGCTTTGTTTCACTTTTTAGGATGCCTGTGATTCTTACATCATTAACATTTGACAAAAAATATCTTTGTTGATGCTCTAAATTCAAGGGTATATACATTAACCTGGAAATCTACTATTTACTCTAAAATGGTGGTACCAATGACGTGTTTTGCTTAGCTTTGTTTTGTCAATAAACATTGACCTTTTCATGTCTGTGGTGGCTGCCACCTCCCTCCATAGCTCTCGGCACATTAATTCCCACCCTCACTTCACAGCCCCGAAAATATAATGCAAATTTAATTAGACTCTTCTGGCAAAATGCCTAAAATAGACTAGCTGAAAAACACAAGACATAACACAACAGCCAATTTGCAAAGCTTTCTTTGGAGGTACTTTTACATTAACCGAAGTAAGGTATAATGCACAACAGGCTGTTTTATTAAAATTATCCTTGTCCAACACCCTAAAGTGGATTACGGTCATATAACACCACAGCCAAAAATGTGTTATTCCACTTATACTACAGTGATTTTCCAATGCACATAATTTATAAATCCATTTATTATCATCTCAGATTACGTAGAGCTTCCACCATAGAAGTCCTTGTTTATGAGCTGTAACTATAGAAATAATTACATATTACAATAAAAACATTAATATAATTAATATATGCAGTATGTCAACACCTACTAATTTAAAAAATGACCTGTCTTCAGGTATAATGATCAATTAATGCATGCTGGATATAATTCTTTAATAATAGAAGGGCCAAAATAAAGGTTCAAAGTAATTCTATGATATTTATATATCTATATAGCTTACTTAAGTTAGCTTCTAAGTTAAATGCATAATGACGATGAAGCAGCCAAGTGAAAGAGAAAAATATCATGGTATGAATGATTAATTGTTGTTACAACGAAAACAAAGTATGCCTAGCATGCTTCAGTGATTCCTCCTGAATATAGAACAGAACACCCCACTGACCTCCAGGCAGGAATAACCAATTTTCAGATTTACAGACACTACACTGGAGTTGCATTTGTTTATAAGTCAACAATGAAGCTTCTAGAAACATGCTCCCAAATGTTAAAAAGGTTGTATGTAACTTTAAAGTGTATACTTAAGTATACATGAATTGTAGGTCATCTATACATAAAGTCTTTATGTATGTTAGCTACAGTTTAATTATTGTGTTAATGTCACACAAATATTAGTGCCAAATGTAGCGGTCAGCTCTTTTCTAGCTGATCCTTTAGAACATTCAGCGTGATTCCAATTCATGTTATAAATGACAATCTTACTGTAAATTTCAGTGTAAACTTATGGCATACATAATGATTGAAAAATCACATATTCCAAATAAATATAAATAACATAAATGTTAAATTGCATTTACATATTAATATACATATTAATGATCATATAAGCAAAATGTACAATATAGGAACCATTCTATGTCTAAATTTAACACTTACTGCATATTTATCTGCCAGTTAATATTTATATTTAGAGTTATGTAATCTTTAGTACGTACATACAAAAATGTCTATGTATACAAGTAAGGTGAACATTTTCAGTTACTATGTTTAGTTTTCTATGTACAGTATAATATTATATGGAAATGTAACACTTTAAATTACTTTCTACCTTTATGGGAGGGCTTAAGTGATCAAAAATGTCTGCCGGAAAAGACTTCAAATCTTTACTAATACTTTAGTAACATAGTGTTAAATATCGAAAAATAAATTCTAAATGTCCATATTAAATGTTACAACTGGTACATGCTCAATGCCATGGACAACAGATTAAACATGTATGGAAATCTTGCGGAAATGATAAAACATGCAGCTGTGGATGGAATCACAGCCACACAGCAGTAGTGTCCTAATGAAAATTAGGCTCTGCTGTGAAATTACTGATGTGAAGAACTGATTCTATTTTACACCTCCTAACCCCCAACACTATAGTTGGCAATAACCCATATCTTCGTATCTCTTCTACATTGCTGAATGTATTTTTATACATTGTGCATCTATTCTCGTTCATGCTAGAGTCAGGTTTATCTACTCGGAGTCCCCTGCTTTCTAAGGCCTGCTTATATGTTTGTGTGTATTTTCCTTTCCATACCTCATGCTGTAAATTTCTGAGTGATAGGTTACATGGATTTAAGATACCATGCTAAAGTTGGCTTCTATTCAGAAAAGGGACCCTTTCATTCTTTTCACTTGGGTAGGATTTCCCACATTTGTTCATGATACACTGCCAGCACCATGCTACAAGACTCACACTTGTACAGTGGGTGTCATAATCCCCTGAAAGCTGAGGACAGGCACAAGCACAGCATTAACCATCTTAAAGATGCACTGTAAGGCTGTAATCTGGAGATTTTTTCCACAATGTCCACAATTTTTCCGTAATGACTTAGTAATTGAACTGCCATGTTCAACTCCACCTTGCAGCAAAAATGGAAAAATGGTTCTGGGTTGGCCAATGGTAGCTCACAGGTGCCACTGTCACAAGCTCTAAACTAACTATGGCAAACACTCTCAACATGTTGTTGGCCTGAGGGGGATTGGATGATACCATACAATGGACAGCATGAATGTGCTTTTTCTCATTCTGCCGATCGTGACAGATTTTACGATACAACAGAGCAAGGATTCTTTAACTGAGCATCTTTAGCTCAGAATTTGAACAGATATCTCACCAGATATCTTGTGCTGCAAGCAGGTCAGGATTGTATGCCACTGATGCCTGTATTTCATTGCAGGTTGTCTCAAGAGATGAAGAACTACATCAGGTATGTGCTGCCAAATAGCTGAATACAGATGCACTGATTAAGTTCTTCTGGGAACTTCCAATATTGCATCATGTGCAGTGCACACTAGCAACACTGTCCAACAAGCTAGTTTATGCATGCTGCATATATTTTCTCTGCTGATGTATGCCACAGTCACTCTTTGTGCCTGTAGCCAAAGAAGCCCTGGATAGGACAGTGCAGGTTTCAGGCAAACAGACTGTCCACATGGCCCTTTAAGGTCACCAATACCCGGTTCCATGTTCCATTGCCCAGAAAGATTATATTTGCCTCACATAAAACTAAGATAGTGATAGTAATGCCTCAGGCCCCTATCAGGGGTCTCAGTCACCCCCAAACTGTACCTTTAAAGTACTACCTATTGATTGGGTCCCGATTACATCACAGGGATACAAAATCCTATTCCAACTGTCTCTGGTCTCAAGGCCTTATCAATATCAGACCACAACAAAATTGGTCTCAACAAGTTCTTGCTGAGGTGTGAATAAAAATGTAGACCACAAAGATCAAAGCAAACAATTCTACTAGCATACTGTATTTCCCTGTTCTGAATAATAGGGAGTTCCATCCAACTGTATTTATAGAAGACTGAACTGTTTCCTAAAGATCCTTCCTTTGCATATTCTAAAATTCTCCGATGTAATCCATACTGTGCAACTGCAGCACTAGTTTGCATCAGTGTGCATCATTGGACCTGTGTGATGCCCCAGAACACAGAAGCTTTTTAAGGCTTGCCTTCCAGTCACCAGCATTCTAATTCAAAGTTCTACCCTTAGACCTCTTGCTAGTGCCCTGGGTGTTTTCAAAAAGCAAGAGAGTGTCTTTCTTTCCTCTGATGGCCAGAAGCATCAGGATACTGCGTCACTTGGACAACTGGCTCCTACTTGCCCTCACCAAGGGACAGGATATTCAAGCCATAGCATCCTCATATACACTGGGGTGCCTGGTTTCCCAGTGAACTTAAAAAAGAGCTCTTTAAAACTTACACACACAATTCATAACAACATCATTTTAACATGCTGTTTAATAGCACCTTCTTCTTGAGGGGCACTATTTTAGCCTATAGCTCACATCTCCCAAGAAGTTAGCCAGATAAATCAGCAAGCTATCAGCTATAGTACCAACTTGTAGGTTACAACTTGCCTCTTGAGGATTATGATACTCATCCATTGTTTCTGAAATGAAGCCAGTTAGCTTGCTAGTTAGTGAAATACCAATTGCAGAGTTAACGTTGATAAATGTAAGTTACTCTGTATAAATGCATCTGCCATAAATGCAAATGTATCCCAAAAACAGTATCCTGATGCAGCACAGCTGCAATCCTTAAATAATTTTCTGACATGTTTATTTTATTATTTACACCTTTGAACTTGAACTTGTCTTTTCTCAGGAACGAAACTCTGACAGGGTGGCAAAATAGCATGTGAACAATATATTTAACATTTACATTTAACATAATTCATATGTAATATCAATTATGTCATAATTCATTAACATAAATGTTAAATGCAAATACAAAAAGTATTAACCTTAATTACACATATTACATGATTTAGGATTTGAAATTTAAAATGTTTATAAAGTATGCAAGTTGTTATACAGGGTGACCATACGTTCTCTTTTTTCTGTACACGTCCTCTTTTTGAGATTTGAGATTTTTGAGATTTAAATTGCCAAAAACGTCCGGGCTTCATCTTTTCCTGTCTTTAATTGTCATTCATTTTGGGTGTGTCCATCTGCCCCACACAGCCATCCTGCCCCCAGTGTCCTCTTTTTTGAGGACCAAATAATATATGGTCACTCTATATTACACAAATTGTGTCCTATATTTAAGTTTTATATATAGATTTAAATTAACATTTAGGGTTATATTTCACTTTTCTGTTTATTATGTACATTATTTACATTTATAAACATTATGAACACACTGCACTGAAACGTAAAACTATTAACATGAATTACTATCTAAATGTTACCAAAAAGTCACCTTGAAAGGAGTAATAGACTTTTTGTGGATGATGCCTTACACGAAAACACAAGTTTCTCCTATTCCCCACCCACACCCTGCTCCAGTATACCACTACGCAGTTCTAGTGATGGTGAAAAAAGTTGAACTGACAAAACACAAAACCTTTGCATAGCACGGAATATTGTATCATAAATGCAAAAAGTATTTTTTATAGATTTTGTACATATTTCAAAGAACTTAGCACAAAAGAAAAAGCTACAAAATAAGGTATGACTGTGGGGGGTTGTCTGTACTTGATTGCTGCTTTGCCTGCATTGTATTGCAAAGGTGCAGTAGCAGCAGCAGCTCCAGGCTAATTAACCAGAAGCCTAGCTCTTAAAAGACCAAGTGCTGAAGGCTGTAATTATCTAGTTGTAGTCCAGCCATTCTGCTTAGCCTTGTTCATTTAGCCACATAACAAAGTGATATCTACATTGTCATGGTAACTTCATTTTTGTAGCTTTTTGTACTCACCTTATATCATCTTCATTTGCAAAAATTATGACCACTCTGGCATTGGAGTTTTCTCCAAGGGTGTGGATAATCTTGTCAAACTCTCCTGGTTTTGGCTCACGAGGGATTTCAACTGTCTGTGATATACATATATTTCCTGCAGAATGTAAAGAGAAACATTCAATGAGGAATGTTTTTTGTAGTAACAAAAGTAAGTTGTAACCTCTCCTTCATGTCAATTGTTTTCTTAGTCCATCAGAAGAATCTAAAAAAAAACAAACAAAAAAAAATTCACCATCAGAGCCATATACTCTTAGAAAATGTAGAATGCTTAAAGTTTCTTCAGTAGTCCCTCCCCCTTATAATTCTCTTTGGAAGCTAAGAACTCCCTGTATGTATTAACTGTGAAATGTTGATACAAACTCGGAGATATTGGTATTTATTTATTTACTTACTTACTTACTTACTTACTTACTGTACTTATTTATTTATTTAGTTAGTTAGTTAGTTAGTGGTTATTGTTCTGTTTTTAACACTTAGAACTTTCCAGGCATTTAAAATGTAACTAAATACTCTTATAAAAATAACTCTTCTTAACTTCCCAACTTCTTAATAGTTCTTAGCCTCCTAAATGGCTTGGAACTTGGAATCCTGACAGGGAGATCTTTAAAAAAAAAGCTTTAATAATTCCACCAGAGGGGCAAACAAGGAACCCTTAATGGCTTAAAAAAAATTAAGAGTGCTGAACATAAATAAATAATTTCAGCCGTTTTTTTTTAACTAAGGCTCGAACTAAGCATGAGCATTTCACCCTAGATTCACCAAATTTCTGATCTAAGTAGGGAAGCAATAACATGTGCACTTTAAACTGAAATAGCTCCAGGAGTCCAGGTTTCCTAGGCAGTGCTTTCACTCTGTTTTTCCTCAGAGAGTTACTGTTCTATGAAAACTATTTCCCTTAGAATCCAGTCTGTTCATGCATTGCTCCACTGGATTTCTTAATTATATCTATTCAGAGATTTGAATAGACTGTGTCCTTGCTGAACTATATAAAGCAAAGAACTATTTAAATATATGAACTTAGGCTTGCTGGCAGATCAGGCTACACACACGCATACACACACACGCGTGCGCACACACGCACACGCGCACACACACACACACACACACACACACACACACACACACACACACAAAGGGTTCGCCATGAGTTCAGTAGCTTGACTGTGCCCTCTTTTCTCTCTTCTACATATTGAAACCCTGCCAAATACTGATAGACCATTTGTTGCCCTCCCAAATAGAAGGAATTTTTCACAGTTGACCTACCCTGGTTGAAAGAAAGCGTGTGGCATTAAATGTATGGTTTAAAAACAAAAAAGCAAATTAAAAAAAATATTTTTAAATGGATGGGCTAATCGATCATGTGAGCAGCAGGACTCTTGCAGACTACAGACATGTACTCTGCTTCTGACTTTATATATGCTCCTCTGAATTAGAGGTGGGTGACTGATGGACTGGATTTAAAGACATTGTCTCCACAGGCACCCAGGTGATTTACAAAACCAAGGTGAAAGCATATCCCCATGTCAGTGTATTCAATTAAGGCCACTTTTGAGATTTGAGATTTTTATACTAAAAGAGGGAATTACTCTATTGCTATTACTGGCCACATTTGGTTGCATATACATTTTCATAAAGTTTCTTAATTTAGTTAACCCATTTAAAATGTATTTAATTCCTAAATACTCAGAAATGAGTGAGTTTAAGGATCCTTAAAATAATTTTAAACCATTCTATTTTATTTGTTATTTGTTAGTTTTATTTCTTTAGCATAAACATGTACACTTTGAAATTCTTACTTCCGTTTGTTAATGTTTAATACATAATTCTATAAAATAAAGACAAATAAACAGCTACTATATATTTAAATCCAGGTTTAAGCCAGTTTTCCAGGCCTGCTCTACCTATACATTCTGATTCTAGATGTTGTTACATATAGTTAGACAAAGCTATATAGATTTCTCCAAAAGGCTAACAAAACTCAGGGACAGAAAAGAAGGCCTGGTCTTCCAGGGACAGCAAGCAAACCAAATAAAGTATAGAATAGAATAGAATAGAATAGAATAGAATAGAATAGAATAGAATATCTTGTTACAATACAAATTCAACAAAAGTTGTTTTCCATTTTTTCTTTGCAATGCTCAGAATGGAATTGGAAATAAAAACATGTAAATAGATATAAAAAGCATGCACAAATTTGTACATTGTACTTTATTTAATGTTTATTGTCTCATATTGTATTGTCTTTTATTGATCTTGGAACAAACACCAAGTAAAATTCCTTGCAAGTGTAACCCAAATCGGCCAATAAATCTGATTCTGAGGAAGACAAGAGAGATGTTATTTGGCGTCGTATCTTTACTCGACACATCCTTTTGAAGCAGGGATATGCAACTTGAAAACTGGTTTACTATAATATAGCCTAAAATAAACTGAAACAATTCTGAAGTCTTTATAAATTAGGACATCACTATGTCATATACAGTGCCACAATAAGAACACCTGCATATGAATCTGAATGAAATATTTACTGTGGTTCAAGGCAAGTATTTTGGACATTTAAAATTATCTGGACTTTTTCTCATCCCTCAGTTTCTGATTAAGTGATCAATCTCTGTGTGGTTTTACCCAAAGTTACCACAAAGACGATGTCAGCAAATCCTATGCCAGAGTCAAAAAGACTGGGCAGACACACGATGCAAACAGCCAAGGTGTAAATACTTAAACTTCCCAAATGTTCAAGGACTTTAGCAGTCTGTGTTCCCCAACAAACTTTAGAGACACAAATCACTGTCCATTTAAATGTTTCAGACTCAGATCTGTGACAGTGATATACAGGTGTCTACAAAAAACCTCCACCAAAGAAGGCTTTATTTCCTAAAAATTGTCTGCTCAATTTAAGGTAGACTTATCTGGTATGTTTTAGGTTACTGTAATAAAATGAAGTCATTATGTTTTATTAAAACTGTAAAATGTAACCACTAAGGATAGTTTGTGATCTAATTGCAATGAACAAGATGCCTTCAGTCAGCTGAAACTCGGCCTACTGTGGCTTTTATATCTCACCATTTCTTCTTAACCTGTTTAAGCTTGTATTTTGTGCATTTTCATATATTTTGTGGCACAGTTTTTGTTTCATTGTATATTTACCATCCTCCCATTCAAATCATGTTCCATCGCTATAATGCAGTATATTTCATGCAATCCAATTTTCATTAATGGCACAGAGAATTGCATGATTATTGCAAATAATCTGCCACCTGCAGATACCCAAATTTCATTGAATTTAGCATTTTGGTCTGTAAGGTTTTGGAACATAATGAATTCTGATTCCTCCTTAGAGGTGGGTATGTGCACACTGGCCCTATAGAATGCTCATCATTCAGCAGTTGGTCATGGAGACTCCAAAGAGCTCCTAGCTAACAGCCTTACTCTGAGATAAGCAATCACTGCAGTCACCTTTAAAAGTCACCAAGTCTCTTCTGCCATTTCGTATTTCAACCCATCATGGCTGCTCAACACATGATAAATCTGGGCCATTACTGGAACTCTGAAGATATATTAAATATTGAGATTCGGGGGGAGTCAATGGGGCAAAAGAGTGGGGGCTTTTAATGCTGCTGCTGATGCATTCAAATTGATTAAAAAGAGTCACTTTGTCAAGCAACTAAGTGCTCAGATCTGCCAAGTGCCTACACCCAACTGCCTGGAACACCACTTAGTTTATGGGGTGGGAGGGGGTGCTAATCTCCTTTGCTCGCAGTGAGAGTGCACCCAGACATATTTGATTATTGTGCTCTGAAACACAGGTATCTGTTGGAAATAATTTATATATGGAACATTATATACAGTATAATGGAATATACCTTAACCACCACATGGAAAACAATGAGAACATGGAACCAGAAATTATACATCCATCTTCTATGCCTCTTATCCAAGATGGGTCACAGGGGAAGCTGGAGCCAATCCCAGTTGTCTTTGGGTGAGACCCAGGGTACACCCTGGACAGGTAGCCAATCTATCACAAGGCTAACACACAGATAAGCAGACACACCTATGGGCAATTCAGTGAAGCCAATTGACCTAATCCACATGTCTTTGAACTATGGGAGGAAACCGGAGCACCTGGAGGGAGCCTGTGCAGGCAGGGGGCGAACATGCAAACTTCACACAGAAAGGCCTCCTGTTGACTGGGGGATTGAACCCAGAACCTACTTGCTGTGAGGCAACAGTGATAACCACTGTACCACTGTACCATTGCGTCAGCCACTAGGAACTATATTTTTTTAAAAATAGAAAAAAAAAACACTAGGTGTTCAGAACTAAATATAAAGGCAACAGGAAGGCAGAAAGTGGGAATCAGGGAGCACAAGGCAGGAAGCAATGTCAGGTAAACACAATACAAATAAAAAAGAAACAGAAGGTCTTTGTGACACCTTTTCACATTGTCTTTTTTGCAGTCTGTTTCTCTCACCTTCTCTGCCTCTAACCTTCGAGGGCAGATGTGCAAACATCCCTGTGGCTTGAGAAAAGGCTATTAGAAGAAGGCAGAGTGCAGCTGTGAGACTCATGGTTATTCATATCACGGCCCTCAAGTCTCATGCTGTCCTTCCCCCCGCACTGTTATGAGACTGGGCTGGACAGAAGCCATAGCTAAATAATGGAAAAGAGCAATCTTTTTAGTTGCAACTGTAGCAAACTGCCAGTGTTTATGCTCCAGAAAGGAGAGAGTACATTTGGATTGAACTTTCAAATAGAGCTTTTTTTAAGGATGTCATTTTGTAGTTTTATTCTGACTGGTATTTGACGCAATTAAATGTCTTTCGTCTTCTGCCGCTTAATCCTGTTCAGGGTCGCGGGGGGAAGCTGGCACCAATCCCAGCTGACATCGGGCAAGAGGCGGGACACACCC
>JAQMCW010000035.1:12604766-12618238 GCA_030068335.1 Chrysichthys cranchii | reverse complement strand
ATATATATATATATATATACACACACACACACACACACACACACACACACACACACACACACACACAATAGCAGCGTGTCCAAATTTGGCTAGGTGTTAGTTCGCTCCAGAGGGTTTGGGTCTGATATAGAGGATTAATAGCCTCAGTAACATTTATTGGCTCAAATATGGTGGTACTATTCCTACATTATAATAGTCAGATGTTTCTTGTGCAAAATAATTAGCCACTAATACATCAGATACCGCCTAGGTAAATAAAACACATGTCTTATAACCATATAAGGTCTGTGATTTAAAAAATCATAAATGAATTTGGGAAATATTTGCTTTCTTGACAAACTCTAAAGTAAGAATTCGTTATTTCCATAAAATAAGTTTTAAATTAAATATTGATTAATCTTTCATTGCTTTTATTGGAAAAAGTTAACATTTAGTAATCAGGAATTCATGAATGATTCTAAATATGAAAAAAAAAATATTATGGTACTTAGTGAATTTCAGGATCAATGTTGACAAGAACCTCTCGCAGAACTGATTAGCTGTAAAAATCCCCAAACCATCAATGAACCAAAACCAAATTTTACATTTAGCATCAGGTGCTTGTGTGCAGCAATGTTTTTCTTAAAACAATTTTACAGATCTTATCTGACCACAACAATAATTCCTCCTTAAAGCACTGATTTTGCATTTTGTTGTTCTCAATTTTTTTAAACTGTTGTTACAAGCAGGTTGTTACAGAAGCATTGAAAGTGATTTTGACATGGCAAAGGCAAAGGACACAAAGGTCACAGCTGCAGTACCTTAGCTCCTCCTGACCTTTACTGGTCAACAACTATTTCTTTTCTGTTGGAATCTTGTTGGTTTTCCCCAAGGTGATGAAGAAAAAAAGTGATTTTGCATTTGTGCAAACTCATATTTGTTTGATTCATATTAGTTCCTTGGGACCATTTTTTTTTTACATGGATAACAATATATTTTAGGATGTGAATAATTTTGCTATACCCCCCCCCAAAAAAACAAACAAAAAAAAAAAAAACATACCATTTCTTGTTAAAGGAAAGGTATCTTCTACTTTTTGCTCATTTTGTTTGTGCCACTAATTCTGCAGTTCTACTGTTTCATATTCATGTTCAAACAGCAGTTTTATTAACATATATTGTACATACTGTATAAAATCAAGACTGTTGATGAAAAGCTCTTTATACAAGATTTAGTGTATTTTTTTTTAGCTTATAGTGTTTAAAATCGACAATAGGTTTCATGAAAGCAGTTATGCAAGACAATAAATAAGAGATTGCTTTGAACTTTTTTTCTCTGTGCGCTGACCTCAGAGGAGTTTCTAACAGAGATGCAGAAGGTTACTACTGTTGTCATGCTTTAGATATGCATCTATTTTAAGATGTAAGGTAAGTACGATTGCTTGGACATTTGGTGCAGAGGAAGGCATCTAATCATAGCAACCTCCATCTGAAGTAAATGTCTCAATGTCTCTGTGAATACATTAGGCTCTGAGCATGAATAAGTTTGCATAAATGTATGTGATGAGTGCATCATGTGACTCATTTGCTCTCCATCCTTATCTAAAGTATCTATCTTTGCATCTGTAGGAAGTTTAAGATATCTGTTTCCATAAACCAAACTTCATTAGGTAGAATTGTAGAAGAATTTAGATGGTAAGATTTATATATTTAAATATATATATATACACATCATCACTGTAAAGTCCTGTTCAGAGTTAAGGCTTTAACAGCTTGCATACCCAGGGCAGATTGGGTATTAACTAATTTGAAACAAATATCTCCCTTCCACTATATAGCAGTCTTGTTCAGCTGTTGTTTACTCTGATTGGAGGTCCAATTTTCAATCTGTCAGTGTCAGGCTAAGTGGCACAACAAATGGTTGAGCAGCGAAAATGGAATGTCAAAAAATGTTGCACAATCTCAAGCAACAGAAGAAAATTATCCTGCGCTGTGCTACAACAGCTGTTTGTTGAGCAGGGTTACCCACCATCCTCATAATCCAATTCCAGAAACCAATTTCAGTTATTTTTTTGTTGGCCAACAGGCAAAACAGAATCATACATTCCCAATTCCAAGCATGAATGGATTCTCAAAAAATCTTCATGTTGCTATTAGTCAGGTTAATGTATGGTTGTAGTATACCGAATCTCACATCAGTATCTGCATTTATACAACAGTTAGTTCCGCTCCACTAATTTGCTTGAACGAGAAGCTTTCCAAGAGTGTTTATATTTAGTATAACAGCACCATTCAGCACATCATTTCCAAATAAAATTCCACTAGTTCACAGAGGTTACTACAGTAGTGTTAGTGACATCATCATTGGGCATGGCAGGCAATACATTTTCCATGAATATAACTTTTGATTTAAAATATGAAAGCTTGTTCAATGAACATGAAAAGGAAGAATTTAATTCTAATAAAGGAATTTTAATAAAAGGAATTCTAATTTAACACAAAGCACCTTTAACAGAAATTTACAAATCAATATGAGCAAGCTGGCTGACTAGCTGACGGGCTATTGAGTAAGTGTGGCTTCTTTGAGAGCCGATAGAGTAAAAACAAATAGAAGATTTGGCCATGTTGTGTTATTCAATATCAATATCAATTTCTTGTTTTGTCTGTTGTATAAAAGCAATGTCCCACTCACAATCATGTGGTTATACTGAATATTGGCACGGCTGTGATTAGCTACAGTGCCATTCACAACAGCCAAATTCACAACAGCCAAATCACAGCCATGCCAATATGGCAGTGGTAGCCTAGTGGTCAGGGTACTGGCCCTTCAGTCGGAAGGTTGTGGGTTCAAGGCTCAGGACTGACAAGGTACACTGAGGTACCTTGAGCAAGGTACTGTCCCCAAGCACTGCTCCCTGGGTGCTGCGCTGTTCGGCTGCCCCCTGCTTCACTTGGTGAATGGGTCAAATGTGGAGAAAGAATTTCACTGTGTGTCACGCTATGCAGGGGTGTTTGACGTGTGACTATCACTAGCACATTATATTAAATACATTATATTCAGTATAATCACAATCTTCCTCATGTGATATTGCTTAATTATTCTTAACCCACTCTTATCACATCACATGCAGTCAAGCTTCTGTCCCCACTCGCAGCCTCCTGACCACTAAACTGAGTCCACACCTTTGTTCCCTGCCTGTTTAATCAGTGCTTCTCTTCTTCTAATAATAGTCTTCTCTAATTTATGCCTGTTTGCCAATCACCTGACAAATAGTTTGGCTTACGTTTCTGAGTACTGCCTTTCACACCAGTTTTAACAAAACCAGAAAACATACACTTACATCTGTCTGTCTGTTAACACTGACAAGGACTGAGAAGGTTAGATTGGCATGACAAAAATGGAACTATGACCAAAAGAAGCATGTAATCCTTGGTCTTTGTTAGAAGGCCATTGCTGAGAAACGTCCATCAAAAGCGTACCACACTGGCTATAAAGTCACACTGCATAGTCTAACGAGGCCATTCTTATTACTGATGAACCTTCCTGACATCCACAGAGACATTCAGACACTAAAAGTGTCTGACTTCAAGCTGTGAAGCAATGAAATTGATCTGTCAGCATAATGACAGAGCAGCACACAATGACTGACAGAAAGAGGCAAGCTCTCGCCATTTAGGTCTTCAGCAAATGGAATGTTTAGGTGATACAAAAATTGGTTGCTTGCTAGGGATCCATTTTACAAAATACCAATTTAGAGAACCACACTAGTAGTTAAAAAAACATTTAGGTTTTTACAATAAACATGTTTTCTACACATGCATACATACGGCATTTGTTAGATGACATCCGTATTAAGTTCTATAACCAATGCATCTTTGCAGGTTAAAGTTGAGATTACGTTATATTTCTAAGAAAGATACCCTGCATAACACAGTTGTATAGTATTGACTGCTTATGCACACTCTTAGATAATATGCTCAATGCCCAGATTTGACCTTTCAAGCTTTGCATTCCACGCTGGAAGTGGCATTTATCTCATTCAGTGCCTCTGGTGTATCTGCAGTCATGCTGTCTTCATTGCAGCCTTCAATTGCATATAGCTTTGTGAACATGCACTTTCAGGTCAATCAAAATATTTGAATCTTATTCAAAAATGGTCCCAAGGGCTTGACCGAACAATGGCAAATATAATAAAGGAACTGGGGAAATAGACGCCCCTGGGCACATGCTCACAAAAGGGCTTACATTAACAGTTTTAATGTGGTGCTCCATTTCCAGAGCAATAACATGACACAAGCTTTAACCACTGCTCAATCATTTATTAAATGCCAATCATACTTAAACACCTAAATGTAAAGAAGCTAAATGTATACTTAATTGAATGAATATGTAAAAGATATTTTAAAGAAAAGTTTTCATGAATGGGACAAAACCATTATGTGCTCTCACACAAGAAAGCATTTTATCTACATATCACCATAATTAAATCAGTGTATAATCAGTGGAAATGTTATTCATAGGCATTACTCTGTGAGGGGATTGTAAGTAGCATATGTGGTTTCACAGTTGGACTTAAAAACCTGTAATGTCCGTATGGGTCTCACTTTAGAATGTCTTGATAAAATCTAATTAATAAAGTCAAATTAAACTCACTTAACTTAATGGCATGCTGTCTTTATAGTGTCATGGCATTTTCCTAATTATTCATTAAATCATAAAAATGTATAAGCAGGGAAAAGAAACTCAACTTTACTTAAGGGCCAGAGAAAATGTCTCTGTCACAATGATGTACAGCAGGGCTTTACAGAAGGTCAGTGTTTCCACAAAGTGCTAATACTGAAATATTGCAGAGGATCTCAGATTCTTTAATTTTCCATTTAAGCTTACTTGACCAGCAATGTCACATCATCACCATTATGCCACAATGACATTCCGAAAGTACACTAAGCTACAAATTTAGTTGTCAAGATGTTCTAACTTAAGACATAACACGTGGGTCATAATAAAAACCTAATGGCAACAAAAGTCATTCACTTGTTGTATTAGTTTGACATCAAAATTGATGAATGAAATCTCTTTCAGCTGGCACTTGCTGGAACAACCCCTTGTAAATGTTTACAAAAAACCTATGTAGTAGGTGCCCTTAGTTATAAGCACAACCCATATGCAAAGTACTGGTTATTAAGAAGAAGAAAAAAACCAGCACCTTCCGTGAGGGAAGTTCTACTTCCATGCCCCACTTTGGTATGTCTTACTTTTGGCACTGCCTGAATTTAACTAGGCTTATACTGTGAATGTGATAAATGAGAAATCTTTAAGGTCAGACTAGTGATCAGCAGCAATATGTGTGGGTTAGGAAGGGGAAAGGAACTATTTGCTGGTTCATTATCTGCTCCAAACAGCACAACTCCTGTGAGATGCCTGGCAGTCGAGTAGCTTATCAAGTGTCAGTATCAGAAGGGTTTGGACATTATCACGACAGTGTCCTCGAGGCCACTGATCAGTCAGCTAAAAGCCAGGACCAAAGTGAGACATTTTCTTGTCTATACTGATATAAGCCCATTAAAATTAATAAAGGCAAAATAAACTGGCTGGCAGTAGTTTAGTGAAGGGAAATCAAGGCAAAATAAATATACTGTGAGATAATAGGGTATTCCCATAATAAATATGCTTCTGAGTGGTTATTAATTTCATTGCATTTATGAGCAGATAAATGTTATCTGAATGTGTGTATTTGAAATATGCTGCACTCAATTTCTCACTGAGGTCTGTCTCACTGCACATTGCACAAATATTTTATTTCACTGGACAAATATTCATTAAAGTGTTTGCAATGTGCATAGGCACAGATTTGTGCAAGGACTAGTGGCATACAAACTCTTACATCTGTTTACTGCAGTTTCATACACGACTGAACATCCACTGGATGTCTCTTTCTGTTAATACCCTCAGAGACTATGGTAATTTCAAACTACATAAGTACATTTTTAATAATTTTACAAGAAAACATTACTCTTGCACTAATTAATTGAACGTACAGTGGCTTTCTCCCTTGAAGCTCTTCTGTAAAAAAAAATTGCAGCTAGGAGGGAATGCTTATTTCTTTTCCTCTTTCTAGTAATACAACTACAACAAAAGCTAAGAAAGCCACCATTAAGGGAGAGTCGTTGAATTTGGCGAAAGATTCTTGTTATTTGAACTCAACAGCCAAACAAATACACACCTCCCTCCAATGCTCCTTCAGAACCCCAATTTTATGGACACAATGCCAAGGCAAAGACACTAACAACAATAACAACATCCTCACCCCCTCCCTTTACCTCGTCCTGTGATTGGCTGGAATATACCCCCTCTGACTGACTAGCTGGAATAGTCTTGTGTGTCTTGGTCTGAACCACTTTCTTTGTTTCACTGTTGTTTACAGAAACAAAGCTGTGTACAAGCAGCAGGTATTTTTCAGCTTACACCCGAAACGTATATTTGCTGAATTTTACAAAAGGTATATTGGATTAAAATCGATGACTGCACATTTAAAGAAAAGCATCACAACTCATCACCTCAGGCTGCAGATTTATTAGCTGGACCTTATAAACTGATCATAGTAAACACAGGCACATTTACATCCTAATTGACTGAAAGGCTTATCATGGTCATGGTCATATTTGTTTGTTTTCCTCCCTTTCCCTTTTTTTTCTTCACCTTTTCCCAGTGCTCAGTATTCCAAAATCCAAAAAGGTAAAGATCTCATAGCAAAGAGAAAGTACACTAAATTAGAAAGCAGTGTATTTTTACCCACTGCTGAACATTTCCGCCCAGTCCTACTTTGGCTGTGAGTGTGAAACTGGGATGCAGTTCTATGTTTGTCTCCCCCTATGACTGTCTCTCTCTGTAGGGCCACCACCAGCTCGTAGACAAGCCTATGGGGATTTTTTTCCTAGTGCTCCAGATGGTTAGTCAGATATTGGCTCCAGCTATTGATTTGTGTAAGACAGCTAATAGTCTGTACTTGGCAGAAGAAGCATTTGATAGCTTGATGAGTCCTAGAACAGCTGTTACTGAGAGCTGTTATTTGCAATATAAATATGAATGAAGCCATCCTTGGAGTACAAACATTAGATTGACTGTATTAGTCCAGAATCAGGATCATACAAACAGTCCATGATATTGGGCCCTGATATTTATAATGGACAAAAACATTGTAAGATTGTAAGAATCTCATCTGAGTAAAGAATATGTGTTTCAAATCTTAGACTAATTGGAACGAATTTATTATTTCATTCATTTTTGATAACCATTTAATCCTAGTCAGCAAAACTATCCTGGGAACAGTAGGTTTGAAGCAGGAATATAGCCTGGATGGGTTGCCAGTCCATTCACATATACACATTTATACACTGATTCAAACTCAGGGCAGTTTAGAGTAGTCAATCCACCCGCCAGCATGTTTTTGGTGAGAGGTAACTGGAGAACCCAGAGAAAACCCATGTAAACATGGGGAGAATATGTGAAACAAGGTTAGGATATAGCTGGGAAACCTGCAGGTGTGAGGTGGCAATGCGGCACAGTGGAAACACTTTCCTGTGATCCTTCTTGTTATAAAAATGCAATCAAAGCGTGACAAGTCTGCTCTCATCAACAACTATGTGCTAATCAACACTTTCAGAACTGCCTACAAAGACTAAATCGAGAGCCTTGTGATAGATGGTGAAAAAGCTTCATTTCTTGTGATAGTTTAATGGGATCCCACTGGAATACAGAATGTTAGCCAGGAAAATACACACAGATTGTCACATAACAAAATTTTGTTGTTTGATTTTAATGGCATTTCAATTCAATATTTAATCATCATTTCATATAACACATCAACAAAATGATGTTAGACTAATATAGGCCAATCCAATAGATTATATATAAGGCTTTACAACTGAACTGGAAAAAAAAATCCAAATGCATTCACAGAAGAAATAGAAAATGCATGGAAAAATAGCAGAAATTTTAAATTTAATTTAATTATGGAGATTTTCTCAATGATACTTGGCTTGTAGCATTCTCGGATGTTTAATGAAGAGAGGTTTGAATTATAGATGCTTACAAGAAGCATTAATTATTCAAAGTTGTCTTTTTGGTCCGTGAGTGGCTGCTGTGGGTAAAATACTGGCAAGGGAAATGCCACCTGCATAATTATAGTGATTAGCTTGAGGCTCCCGCTCATCTTTAGTCTACCATCAATATTTATTTATCCCTGAACCAATCTGGATTGAGAATTAATAGTCTGACTGGTGGGTATTAATTGTTTGTACTTTCAAACAATGACGCCATAAAAAAGGAAAAAATAAATAAATAAATAAACAAACAAACAAATAAATAAATAAATGTTGAGAAACTATAATTAAAATTATACATGATTCCACTGAACACTTCTCAGGCACAATAAAACGTCTTCAGGATGGTTACACCACAGTGTGATACAAAAAATTTACTAATGGAGTATCATTCTGAAAAAGTGGACAAGTTCTCTATTGCTATCAAAAAGAAGACAAGCATGAAAGCTTGTGTGCTGCTGACAAGAGAAAAAGGGTTTGAACAGATGACTGTCATGGATCCGCTCCTTGCAGCGCAGGAACAGCGCGCACTTCCGGGTTTTCCTCTCCTCCACTGCCGGCACGTGCCCGGGTATTTGTGCCATGCTCGGCACGTTACATGGGTGAAGGCAGACTTGCGCACCATTGTTTTGTGTATGGATTAATTACAGACAATATAAAGGACTCATTTCAGCATGCATGCTTTTGAGAAGCATTAGTTTGCTGAATTCCATGTCAACTTTTGCCAAGCCGTATTGTTGGTCCCGTGTTTTGTTTCTAATGTATCTAACCTTGTTCCTGTGTTCTGGTTTCTTGTGTTTTTGCCCTGCCTCTGATAATCTCCTCATTGATACTTTGCTTGTTCCCTGGATTTGAGCCTCTCTGTCGATGCTGTATTGCCTTGGACTTTAATAAGCCCATTTGGATTTTAATGTCTGTTTCCAGAATGCATGTGTGTCCGCCTAAACCAGTCCTTCTCAAATAGTGGATTGCGCTCCCCTGGGGGGCTGCGGTGCGATGCCGGGGGGAGCACGTGTGACCCCGGGGAACATGCTTTTTTTGCCGTACTTGAATAGTGTAATTGCACATCCACTACAGTAGGTGGCAGGGTTTTTTGCACAGAGCATGAGCACACACACACATACAGCACAGAGCAGGAGATATGATGTGCAGTAAACAAACACTCAAGAAAATCGAAAAATATTTAGCAGTGACGAAAAGAAAGGCGGAGACAGACAGAGATAATGAGATAAACGAAAGTCTCCCGAAAGCTAAGACGAGGAAATATGACAAAGTAGTAGTAGTTTAGAGAGTTGCAGTACTACTACATGCACTTTAAATCTTTTCTGTTACAGACTAAAAAACAATGTTAATAAAGTTATTCTTTGTTTTAAGTTGATTTTATATTCCTTTCTTTTTTCTTTTTTTGTTTTCTTTAATGTTAATAAGGATACAATGTTATGCAGAGATGTACTTATAGTAACAATTTTATAGACAAATGATACTATTTATAGTCGTGGGGGAGAGTGGGGGGTGTGAAATGTTTTCTTCTTCCTAAGGGGGGCGTAAACGAAATAATTGAGAAGCACTGGCCTAAACCCCACAGACATGATATAATGCTTCGCCATAACTGGGATGCAGCAGGATCTCCCTGGATTCAGGATAGGTTTATAACCACAATACCTACCATACGTTTCCAACAATGGCACATGGAAAAACCAGAACTTTATGATGGTGTCAAGGAGAACACCATCTGTAGTGTCTTCTCCACCATTTGTGTATTCCTTCTCCACGGTCGCCTGTCCAGAGAGGGTTTGGTGGAACCCTGTCCTTCTGATCTTGTCTAGGTGAGGTGTATGATATGCTGGCTAACCGGACCAGTGCTTATGTTTGCTGAGAATCCCATCGCCATGGAGCATCCATGTCTCCAGAACCCGCAGGACATTGGTGAGATTCTGAGATGTTTTTTTAACAACTTCCATGAGGCCGAAGAAGAGGCACCCACTGCAATGCTCCCTCAGTGTCTGAAAGGGAGGCAACCGCTGCAGCGCTCCCTCTAGTGGCCAAAAGGGAGGCACCTGTTCCAGAGCCACCTCCAGTGGCCAAGTAGGAGATGACTGCTCCAGACTCCCATGCGGTGGCCATGAAGGAATTAACCACCTCAGAGCCTACAAAGGTACACAAGAAAAAGAGGAAAAGAAAGCATGCATCTAAATCAAAACCTGAATCTTTGTCCATGCCTGAATCCTCACCAAAGCCTGAATCTTCATTCAAGCCTGAACTCATGTTCAATTCTGAATCCTTGTAGAAGCCTAAACCAATGTTCATTCCTGAATCCTTGCCTGAATCCTCGTATGAATCCTTGTATAAGCCTGAACCCATGTTTATTCCTGAATCCTCACCTGAATCCTTGTCCAAGCCTGAACCCTTGTTTGTTTCTGAATGCTCATCTGAATCCCAGGCCAAGCTTAAACCTAAACCCAAAGCCAAGGTCAAGTCTGAACCTGAACCTGAAACCAAGACAAAACCTGAAGCCTTGTCCAAGTTTGAACCACAATCCAAGTATGAGACTGAATCCAGGTCTGAATCCAAGTCCAAGTTAAAACCTGAATTCAAGCTAAAGACTCTTTTAAAAATTAAGGAAGACTTGAAACTTTCTCAAGCAGTCCAGCCCTGTCAAGTTCTCAAACCTTACCAGCCCGCTCACATTCTCCAGCCCGCTCATGTTCTCCAGCCTGCCATGCCTGCTCACACTCTCCAGCCTGCCAAGCCTGCTCAAGCTCTTCAGCTTGCTCAAGCTCCCCAGTCTGCCAATTCTCCTTAAGCTCTTCAGCCTGCTCAATCTTTTCAGACTGCCCAGCCTACTCAAGTTCTCAAGACTACCAAACCAATCCAAGCTCTCCAGCCAACTCACGCTTCTGAGTCTGCTCAACCTGTTCACACAGCCAAGCCTGTTCATGCAGCCAAGCCTGTTCATGCAGCCAAGCCTGTGCCAGTCACAGAGCCATCTGCCTTCACAAAGTCATCTGCCTTCACAGAGCCATCTGGCTTCAATGAGCCTGCCTTAGACACAGAGCCTGCCACAAAGTTAATGTCTGCTACATTCACAGAATTTGCTACAACCACAGGGACTAGTTCAGCCAAAGAACAAAAACATGCTCATGTTCCAGTCATAAGGCCAAGCCCTGTACCACTGTCTCCTGTCTTAGAATTCACTGCAAGTAATGAGCCTGAGTTATCAGACACAAAGCATGTCAAAGTTCCAATCACAGTGTCAAAGTCTGCTCCTGTACCAGTCACAGTCACAGAGCCTGAGCATGTTCCTGTTCCTATCACAGTCACAACCACAGAGGCTGCTTCTGATCATGTCATAGTCACAGGGCCAGAGCCTGCTTCTGCTCCAGTCACAGATGCAAAACCTGTTGCAGCAGCTGTCACGGAGTCCAAGTCTGCTCCTGTTCCATTTCTAGTCATAGAATCAGAGCCTGCTAATATCTATGTCATAATCACTAAACCAAAGCCTGTTCCAGTCTCAGTCAAAGTTCATGTTTTAGTCACAGCCATGGAACCAGAGCCTGTTCCTCTTCAAGTTTCAGTGCTGGAACGAGAGCCTGTCCCAGTTCCAGTCACTGTCACAGAGCCTTTTCCTGTTCCAGTCACAGTCAAGAAGTCTCAGTCACAGAGAGAGAGTCTGTTCTTGTCACAATCACCAAGAGAGAGCCTGTTCCCATTACAGTCACTAAGAGAGAGCCTGTTCCCATCACAGTCACTAAGAGAGAGCCTGTTCCCATCACAGTCACTAAGAGAGAGCCTGTTCCTGTTCCAGTCACAGAGCGAGAACCTATTCCATCTCCAGTCACATTCACAGAGCAAGCGCCTGTTCCTGTTCCAGGCACAGCTTCAAAGCCAGAGCTGGCTCCTGTTTTGGTCGCAATCTCAAAGCCTGATCCTGAGCTAGTTCCTATTAGAGTGTATATACCTGAGCCTGTAAGGGTCATCACCGTCTCAGCCTCAGAGCTGGTTCCAGTCTCAGTCATGGAACGAGAGCCAGTTCCTGTCCCGGTCCCAATCACGGAGCCTGTTCTTGTTTCACTCAAAGAATGAGAGCCTGTTCCTGTTCCAGTCACAGTCATAGAATGAGAGCCTGTTCTTGTCCCAGTCACAGAGCCTGTTCTTGTCCCAGTCACAGGTCCCCCAGGGAGCAACTATGTTAGGCGCCCGAGAGTAGCGCCTTTTGTAGGGGGGTGTTCTGTCATGGATCTGCTCCTTGCAGTGCAGTGCAGTGCAGTGCTCCGGCGTGCACTTCCGGGATTTCCTCTCCTCCACTGCCGGCGCATGCCCGGGGATTTGTGCCACGCTCGGCACATCACATGAGTGAAGGCAGAATTACACACCAGTGTTTTGTGTATGGCTTGATGATGGACAATATAAAGGACTCATTTTGGCATGCATGCTTTGCAAAGCATTAGCTTGCCAACTTCCGTGTCAACTTTTGCCAAGCCATATTGGTGTTTCCGTGTTTTGTTTCTATGGTATCTCACCTTATTCCTGTTTCTTGTGTTTTTGCCCTGCCTCTTATAATCTGTTTGTGCCTCGTTGATACTTACTTTGCCTGTTTCCTGGATTTGAGCCTGCCTGTTGATTCTGTACCTTTTCCTTTGGACTTTATAAACCCATTTGGATTTTAATACCTGTTTACAGCCTGTGCATGTGTCCGCCTAAACCCCGCAGATGTGACAATGACAGGTTCTATGATGGTCTACTAGCTTCCAGCTAAAATATTGCATCATAATATATGCTTTTTTTTCCTTTTTAACGATTTCACATAGTTAAATAGGTTCTACCAAAATGTTTTGAAATTGCTTCTTTGTTGTATAAACCAGTAATTAACATTTGTATTGAATTTTTGGTTTCAGCCGGTGTCAATTTCTCATAATGCAATTGCTGTAAATGTCAAGTGCACCAGAAGAGCAAAATATTTGCAAAACAAAATCACTCTGGTTTGATTTATTGCCCACCAGTTGTTTTCTAAGCTGGTGAAATGGGCTGTATCAGTTTAGGGAATGCAACCTAAAGATTTTTCTAAGCTGTCAGATCTTTTACTGCTATTTCCTCCATCAGGAAAGAGGTCTTCAGTGTTATTCAGAGACTGACAGTTCGCAATTCAGCTGAGGGAACAGAAGCCTCCACTTAACAGTCCACCTGACAAGCATTAACACAGTGCCACAGAGTGCATGTAGTTATTCTCTGTGCATGAACTGCCCATGATTCATTCTCAATCTTTATCTTTCACATACTCATATACATCCTCTCCCTCCCTCTCTCTCTCTCTCTCTCTCACACACACACACACACACACATATCTAGCTGAAAGTGAGATAAAATGCTTTTCAATTTTGTCAGCCTCTAACA
>JAQMCW010000035.1:12556908-12568079 GCA_030068335.1 Chrysichthys cranchii | reverse complement strand
ATGGTTCAGCTAAATTTTGTTTTGCCAGTATTTGGCTACCGCAACGGCGCTATCAGTAGCAGCGCATGCATCGCTCAATGTGCAGCTTTTGGGGCATGCTGGGCAGGTGAGTAGTTGCTGCATATTTTGTGGCAGCGGGTTACCCTGTTAACGATGAAGCCCCATTTGCTCATATTGAGCCTGCAGCGGCCCACTTGTGTCTGCCGACTGTTGAGGGACTTCCAAGTACGCCAAGGCAGATCGTTTCCTGGAGGTAGCTCTTCTGCCGTTTGAATGAAGTTGGCAGGAGGGGGATATTTTTCCAGCCACCGCTTGCAACGGGCCTTGGACGGATCATTCTGCAAAGCTTTAGCACATTTCAAAAAACTGTGACGACTTTTGAGACTTTGTCTGGTAGTAGGGCTCCAAAGAGTAGGTGTCTGCCATCAGATTCTTGCTTGTCTTTCTCCAGAGCACATGCGACCTCTCTTCGGATTTGGGATGGAGCTATGCCTGCTATGGGGTACAACACATTAAGTGGTGTTGGCTTGAGGCATCCTGTGATGGTCCGACAGGTTTCATTCAGTGTGAATATCTACCTCTTTTGCATGGGCTGATAGATGCCACACTGGACATGTATATTCACCTACAGAGAAGCAGAGTGCCAGGCCTGTGGTTCGCAGTACCTGGGGTGAGGCACCCCAGGCGGTGGATGTTAAGCAGCGGAGGATGTTATTCCATGTGCCATGAAATACATTCAACATTATGCTTACCTTTATAATCATGGTAGTTGAACAGTTACTTTTGAGCCGGTGAAAATTTAAGTAGGTAAAAATGGCTATAATTCCTAAACAGTTAATGCAGTATTTTTGTTAAATGCCTTGAATTAAAGCTGAAAGTCTACACTTCCATCACATTTTCAAGGGTTCATTTCAAATCCATTTCGGGAGTGTAAAGAGGCAAAAATACTACAATCATTATCATGTATAGTCACTTTCCATGACTATACATGACATGACATAGTCATACATCACAATAAATATTTTTTTTCTCCTATATACAATAAAGATAATGACTTTCCTTGTCTGCTTCTCAAGTCTATTTATCCAGACAGACAAAAGATATAGCTATTCTAGTTGTTTCTTTTCAGACACCCATGATTGGCTAGTAATGCATAATTGACAGGGAAGAACAAGCTTGCCTCCCTCCCTCTCTGAGGACACAGGCCAATTTTGCACTCTTGAGCTCCCCATGGCTATGGCATCATCAGGATTCGATCTGATGATAGGGCAAATGCTTTTCTGTTGAATCACTTGGGAGTACCCCCTCCAGCCTGTGCTCTTTTGCCTAAGAAACACATACTTAATATGCATTCTGTGTTTCAAACACAGGAGAGGGGAAAGGAGAAAACATAAAAAGAAGGGTCAGTGTGCAGAAATTTCTCATGTCTGATGCATTTTTCATATTGTTTTTCCAACTCCAAGGTTAAAATTCATAATAGTCTCAAATAACGTTATTAATTTATATTGAAAGTGGCACTTTGACAAATTACCTGATAAGGGCAGATGCCCAATTACCCACATCCTACCTCTGCACATACACTCCAAAACATGACATCTTAGCAAGTAAAAATATCTTGGATATAGTCATATGTGCCTAGTATTTGCTATTATAAAACATTTCTACACATTTTAACTAATTACAAGCTTGAAAGTCTATTGGGAGATATATATATTTTTCATTTTAAGTAATTTTCTAGAAAGAGGCAAAATTATTAATTATTATTATTATTATTATTATTATTATTATTATTATTATTATTATTAAATTTTGATACGTATAAAAGCATCTGTCTTAACCTTTTTCCTATCCTATAGTCCTCCTGTGCCATGAAGCGGCACATAGGGTGTCAAGCAATCCCCATGGGGCTCGGTTGATATTTCATAGCTTAATCGTATTTTACAGGGAGAGGTCGCCAACCCTCCCCTAAGCCGGGGCTCAGGCTCTCACACACACACACACACACACACACACACACACACACACCTATGAGCAATTTAGAATAGCCAATCCACCTAATCTGCATGTCACTGGACTGTGGGAGGAAACCCACGTAAGCACGGGGAGAACATGCAAACTCTACACAGAAAGGCGCCCAGGTCAAACATACCCAGGATCTTCTTGCTGTGAGATGCCAGTGCCATCCACTGCATCACTGTGCCACCCGTAAAAGCATCTAAACCATCTGAAACTTTTAAATGCATATAAAAAGGCTGAATAATTTATTTGGATATAAACCCCATCTAGTAATGAGAAAAATAAGATGCATTGCTAAGATTTTTATTTAATTATTTACTTTTTTTTTGCAGTGTGCCTAAGAGTAATAGACATTTTCATAATCATTAAATATCCCATAACTATATTCATCTTGTAAAATACACTTAATTTGCTTGCATTAATACATTTTTCTTGATTTGGTCAAGACATTAGCTAATATCTAATGTGTCCAAACACATGAAACCATGACCTGTTTCTTCACTACAGCAGATTCAAAATGGTCAGCAACTATATTTTATTGCTGCTCACTGAAGCTCAAAAACTTATTTTAACCTCCACTTATAACTCTTTTAGAAGTAGCATATTGCAGTGGTCTGTAATCCCAGTACTAACCTCAGCAGACCATTTTTATTTGATCCCACCTTTCTTCTTTTCACCATCACCCCTTACTCTTCTACTAAGAAGATGCAGATATGTCTCCTCAAGTGTATGATACTTCAAAGTCTTAAGACAGGATTTTTGCAGGAGTCATGAAAGGATTTTTTTTTTTTAACACTACACTTTGATAAGAAAGCCTACAAGGGATTAATTCCCCTGGGAATAGACAAAATGGTCCACATGTTCCAGGTTCTTTGTCCAACTGTTTGTTTCAAGAGATTTGCATGAAAGTGTGGATGGTATTATGACTGTCTTTGATTACAGAGGAATCTGGCCGCATTTAGTATGGGAAGACAGAATTACTTTAAAAAAAAACCATGGCTGTGATTTCAGTGAGTTGTGTGGGAGAGGATCCAAGCACCTGCTGCTTACAATCTCTCATTATCAAAGTGGTCAGGGAATCCTTCCTCTCTTTTACATCAAGTACTCCATTCCACAACCCATGTGCTTTACCCAAGCTGTTGGCTGTGAAAGTTTGTTGATTAATACCACAAGATAGCTTAGGTAGTGTAAGAGCAAACTTATGTCACTCAGTTTACTGTAGGTACTGAAGTGATCCTTCAGAGATGCATCCACAGAACTCGGGGCTTAGGAGAACTTAATTACCTTGGTTTGCATATACCTAAACAAATACAATATTTTATGTTTACTCCTTAATTCACGAATTTCCACAAAACTTGCAACTAGAAATAGATGTAAAGATCTGAAAATACGATATGTACACTATATGGCCATAGTTTGTGGACACCTGACAAATCACACCCTTAAGTGCTTCCTAAACACCTCTTTCCAGATTTAGTCCCCCTTTTGCTGTTAAACTAACCTCCATTTTTCTAGGAAGGCTTTCCACTAGATTTTGGAGTCTGCCTATTCAGCCATAAGAGCGTTAGTGTGATCAGGCAGAGTTCATCCCAAAAGTGATGGTGTTAAGAGCATAGCTCCGTGCAGGTCGCGCAAATTCTTCCACTCCATCCTTGACAAGCAATGTCAACAGTGTGCTTTCAACTTTGTGGCAACTCTTTGGGGATGGCCCATATATGTGTGCGAATTTTAGCTATCTATATACATTTATCATATAGTATATCTCTTTTCCCAGTTCTTCTCCCCAATTGTCACCTACCAATTCCCACCAACAGCCAGCTCTCCCTTATCTTATAATTACCACCTATGTAGGGTGAAGGCTAACATATGCTTCATGCACTGAAGACTTTTGGGTTTGAGATCAAAAGATGAATATTAGACAACAGATACGAATTTAAGCATTCATTTCCTGATATTTACATCTAGATGTATTAAACAACTTTAAAAATGGCACTTTTGTTTGAAATTACCCATTTTAAAGTGACCAAAAAATACTGGAACATGTGACTGGCAGATGTTTCTTTTTGTCCAGTTGTGCCCTATGGGATTGATTATTTAAACAATTAATCTCTCTGAATGTCTACTCTTGGTTTGGGTCCTGGGTTTCAATGTGTAGACTGCACATGTTGTTAAAAAGGATCCAACATCATGATCAGCAGAGAACTGTCTATGGGAGAAAAGGCGGCAATTTTGAAGCTGAGAAAAAAAGTAAAATTGATCAGAACCACTGCACAAGGTTTGGCAAAGCCAATACAACAGTTTGAAATGTATAGCCAAAACAAAATAATTGGCCTTGCTGTTCCATTATTTTGAAGGGGACTGTGTGCTGAGCTGTAAGATCTGGGGAAGGAAAGTCAATCTCTGGTATTGTAAGAGGTTTTGCAGGCAATTAAGTATACTCAACCCCTTTCCTTTTTTAGTTGACAAGAACCTTAGGTCTTTTGTTAGAATGCTTCCACACACTGAAAAATACTACACATGTTCTGGTACACAATCTCAATTAAAAAAAGATGAATAAATAAATTAAAAAATGTAAAAAGTTTTCAGAGGATTGGCGATATAACTAAACACAAGTCCCGAATAATCACTGTTTGCATGACTGTTGACTTCATTACAACAAATAAATGAAAATTCAGACAGATTTATATGATAGCAATCATGTTTTGTGATGAAATTAGTGTAATCCACTGAGTAAACAATGTGGAGTAAAGAATTATTGTCCTGTTTCAGTAGCTATTGTTCGAGTTTGCGCCCATTAAAAGTTTGGAAAAAAACTGGAGAAAAGAAATGATTCAAATAAGAAAAACGAGTTCCAGGTTTCATATTGTCTGTGTTCTCTATTGTTCTATGCTGGATTATTATGAAACACTGTAGTTATAATTAATGTGAGACCCTTGTCCAGTAATAGATTATAAACCTTAAGCATTTATTATGCTCCATTTGCAAGTTTCTAAGTGCCATATTTTTCACAAAATAAATGGTTCAGATTTCACAAATAGCATTTTATAGATAAAATGAAACTAGTCTAATATAACTGCAATTTTGTTAATGACAGCATAATTCTGCTCATGCTGTAAAATCACCTGTTTTAGAGGACATGTTACACAGCTTCATTAAACCCACTACACTGACACCATTAAGTCAGTTACAGCTGTAAATGATCTCAAATAAACTCCCTTCAATATGTAAAAAAAAATACAAAAGGTGCATGTACTAGAGGTACTCATAACCCAGTAGATCCATTGCGCATTCATATATTAGCACAGTAAAGGTGGCAAGCTCCTCTGAATAAACATTTCCATTAGGTAAGTCATTTGTTACAGTTCATTCATTTGAATATCAGTTAATCATTAGTGAGTTAAAGCATGGGTAGTCATCATACCTGTTGTCTATTCATCCTAGAGACTAGGGCGTTAGTGATGTCACAAGATATGATTCAGTCTTTCTGACTAACAGCTCAGACAATTGCAAATGCTTTTAAAATCATATCTAATATTTTATGCGTAGGAAAGAGTGATCAATTAATATTTAAATTTTAAAATAACTCTGATTTATTGTATGGGACATTGTCAATATTTTGCATTGCCAATATTGTATTTTAATACATGAATGTACTCAATATGTGCAGTTAATATAAACTTTTCTTGTTTGCTATCGTTGTGAAGCGTAGTTCCTCTTCTTTCTGATAATACGCATGGAATTCCCAATGACGCTTTTATGAACCAATGGAAAGTGAGTTTCCAAACCCCATGACACGTAAACAAATGTGGCTAGTTGCTAGGCAGTCATTTTTTGTCCAATTTCAACAAACCATGCATCATTTTGAAGGTTTTAGATGGACAATGTGGAAGTAACAATAACTCACTTTTGAAAATGTCCTCATTCCGACTCATTTTGCCAGCCCGGGTCATATATGTGTTTGAGATCAAAATGAATGAATGATGAATATGAGAAGAGCATTTATTTTCTGGTATTTACATCTATGTATGTTAAACAACTTATAACACATTTTGTATCAATCCACCCAGTTTTTCAAGTGAGCTGAAGTATTGGAAGATGACAAACAGCAGATGCTTCTTCTTACCCAGCTCTGTCATAAAAGACTGATTAATTGATTACATTAATTGGCCTTCTTGTTCCAATACTTTTTGAGGAGACTGTGCAAGCATTGTATTTTTGTGACAGTATTATTTTTGCATTAATCAGTGTTAATAAATAATCTTTAAACTAAATTAACTTTGATTTGGTGTTTTGCTTAAACTAGGTCTGGCAACAAGCAAGTAAAGAAGGGTAGTTCTCCATTTTATATGTTTGTTTACACAGCAGCCACATTTTAATAATTCGTTCCATCATTTTAGTTAACTTTAATAATTTGTTCCCTTATTCTAGTTACATACAGTAGTGGGCAGGTTTATCTAAATAATCTTTTCTTTCCAGTCATGGTCAGGGATCTATAAATATCAACCTTATTCGGAAAGCATTAGTTTTACAAGGAGAGCTGGGGTAATTACATCCTTTACAGGTGCTATTTAGTGATTTTCTTTTGTCTGCAGCAAAAAAAATAAACCACTAAAAGTCATATGGCACATTCACGCATTCTTTAATAATTGTAAACTCATCCATTCTACATGATTTTACATGCAGACAGTGTCTCCTCCATAAAAGAACATTTTTAACCACTGCTACAACCCTCATTTAACCATCTTAGCATGCATATCCAGGGAATTTTTATAAAGACTTAGAGCAATTATGAAATGATGGAAGCTTTGCAAGAGATTCTCAAATAATATAGCTGCCATGGTTCATTATCACATTGTCTCCATTGAGATCCCATTATAAGGAAAAAGAAGATAAAATCAAAGGAATGTGCCACTGCAAGCTGATATAATGTGCTCACATTATATTCACAGCCACAGGTATACAGTAGTATCCCACTTTATGGTCTTCTATGCCACAACTTCATGACTGTTAAATGATATAAAAAATTAAGTAATTCATTAATCCAGCTATGTATTTAAATCACTATTTGAAACACAAGTTACTTGTTCCACGTTAATTCACCGATGTTCTTTTTTTTTTTTTTTTTTAATCACTGAGCAGAGAAGCACTATTTTATTATTGATGTCACTACTAGAAAACAATAATGTATCAATAGGGCTAATGTCCACGACAGAAAAATGGACAGTTCATATAGACCTTTGGAAAGTAGAAAACCCAAATCCACATTTCTTTGAACTGCATTAACAACAAAAACTGTAGTAATACAGTGGCATTTTAGCTATTGTGGTAGCTTCATTAGTGTAGCTCCAGGCTACAGGATTACCTGGAATTCAGAGATTTCATGGCATGCAAGATCCCAGTGCTCCAGGCCACCACCTAACAATGGTGACAAGCTTAAGTACATCAACAGAAGCTTCTTTCCTCTACCATCTACCGTTATGCCCCTCAAGCAAAGCACAGACCTGCAGTATGGGACAATTTTACTGTTGTCATTTCCATCCAGCTGTGTGCGTCTGGCTGTGAAGTATGCAAAAATGTCCCATATAATTTGAGTGAGGGTGAAAAGTATTAACTTATTCCATGGTCTGGTGGATTTCTGCAGTTTTCTGTTATGCATATACTCCTCTAGGTATTACAATCATTATTACATTACATTGGGTTAAAGTAGCAGTAGTTCTGAATAAAAATGAAGTGTGCACAATTTTCCAATTACCCCAAAAGGTGGTCAATCAGGCAAGACATGTTTGATGTCCCAAGTTTCTTTAGACACTCTATTGCAAATAGAAATCATTAGATTTGAGTGAAGCTGAAATCAACACAGGGTCACAATTATACAGACAGGGTATAAAAAAAAACAACAACCATACACTCACTGAGATTATTAATTCAGTGGTGCTGAAAGTTCCCAAATGTATTCTAACTTGCCAAGGCCAAGGCTTCATAAATTTCTGTTAGTGATTATGACTGACTGAAGCTGGTAGCTTCTCTTTACCAGGGTTTGTTTGTCAGCACTCAGTTCAATAGGAAAATAAGTAGCTCAGTGCATCTCTAAGAAAGAGGATAGTAGGTTTACACAGAAATAGGTTTAGCAATTTCTAAACAACTGCAGATTCCACTATCATCAGTTTAAACAATTGTACATAACTGCTCATTATTAGAAGTCATAGGTACTTTGCCAAGGTCTGGAAGAAGGCCCAAACTGAAACCCTTTGCTGAAAAGCTTGGAGGAAATTGGTTGGATAGTTGGTTGGTTGGTCAGGAAAAACCCAGGAACCATCAAGGCACAGTCCTGCCATGAACTGGATACAGTACAGCAGTGTCACTGTCTGCAGTCAGGTGAGTTTCACATCACCATGGAATGAGAGGCTGACCTCCAAGAAAAAAGCCCCTACTCCCAATGTGATACTTGATAAAGTTTGAGGCTGACCACAAGGGCAAAGAAAAAGTGTTCTGGAGGAAAGTTTAGTTACAATGACTAGAGGCATGTTTGGAGGAGTTAAGGTGAGGCATTCAACCTCAAGAGCAATGTACCAAAGTATTAGGCATGGTGGTGGTAGCATCATTCCCTGGGTCTGCTTTGCTGCCAGTGGAACTGGTGCATTGTATAAAGTGGATGCAATAATGAAAAAGATGGGCTACTTCAGAATTTTTCAGCATAACTTAAACTTGGACTTGGAAACTTGGACACAACTGGATGTTCCAACAGGAAAAGGTCCCCAAACACAAATCAAAGCTGGTTGTGGAATGGATAAAGCAGCCTAACATTATCAACCCTATAGAAATAAAGTTAATTGAATTCTGCCAAACAGAGTGGTCAAATATCCAACCATAATTCTGCAAGAAGCTTGTTGATGGCTACCAAAAGAATCTGGTCAAGGTAAAACTTGGTGAAGGACATTTAACCCAATACTAGGTAAGCTATATGTATATTTTAGAACTTGTATGTATAATTTTGTCCCTGCGTTGATTTCTTGCAAATTCTTTTTTTTTTTCTATTAAAACTGCATGTTCTATACTTCTCCAGTTTTCTTCCCCAGAAAAGTACAGTTCAAAAACTAATTGAACGCCTGATTTTATCCTGACATTAATGTCCATGACGAGAGTATGTACATGTCTGACCTCAACTGTAAGTTAAGTTTAAACACAGAAATTTTGCATTGATTATCTGTATTATAGAATCATCACACTTTTACCTAAACTGGGTTGTTAATCAATGTAAAATAGACTGCAGTATGACATCTCTTTTATTGTATGACAAACAGTTATTTAAAAAAGATCAGTAACAAAAAAAAAAACAGTAACATGGCATCTTGATACAAGAATATTTTCTTTTTCATCAGCAGACATGATCATAATCAAAGTCTGAATATAAATATTAAAATCAATCTATTTCAATAAATAAAAATGGGAACGCTAGCCATATTCAGACGTATGCTAAATCAGGCATAACCTGCTTTTCTAGGTGGCCCATTCAGATGATTGAGATTGCATGCAGTTCACGCCTCTGGGGTTGCCAGATTATTCTTGTGCTTGCAGCAAATTTCAATAATTAGGGTTGTCAGAAAATTTTTTAGTATTGTCTACAGTTCCACATTTAAACCAAACACTTGCCTTTATGCTTGAAAGTAAGCGGAATAGATAATGTAGACTGAGGAAGCTGATCACATTTTTCTGTCAGTCACATACTGTCATAGAATTAAAGCAAGAAACAATTTGAAAAAAGCCAAAAAGTATAGATGTTTCAAAAAGAAGTTAAACACAGTCATTTTCAGAATTATTAGTACCCTTTAAAAGGTGGGCAAAAAAGGTTATGGAAAAATGTCTCTGTGGTTAATTAACTTAATCCCACACTGAAAATATGAGAGATATCTAAGCTTTAATTACACTAAATGTGTTCTAAGAAAATAAAAATTCAATTAAATAAATGTCTTTATTGAAACCAGGCATGTTACAATTATTATTATCACAAATTCTTATGATCAACTTTCAATTTATATTTTAAAATAATCTACATGTTTATATTTTACAACAGAATCAAGCATTTGATGTGACCATTCCAGTCACCTGAGCTAAACAGCATGGAAATCCTAGCACGCTTTTATTGAGGAGGCTCAGATTCCTTGTTGTGTATTCTTCAATTTCATCCAGTATTATAAAGAACACTCAGTGCTATTATGTCGCAAAAGTGAGGTTGCACAAGATACTAAATGCAGGGGTGTCGATAATTTTGACACATGCCAGGTTGAAAAAAAGGTTATGCTTAAGCTAATTAGCCTGAGCTGACGCTGCATTAGAATTGATAGTCATGAATAATCCTAGTTATGAAAATCATGATAATTTGCCATCACTGCAAATTTGTCTCACTTAAGCTACCTGGAATCTGTGGTTTTAAGGAGCATCACATTAAACAGAAGATCCTAATAACAGTTGAAAAACAGGTAAAATAAAGTCTACATTAAGGTGACCAGATTTCTGGGAAGCGAACCGGTGACATTTCGGTTAAAATGGGGATGGGGACTGGGGAGGTTGATGGGGGGGGTGTTTGGGGACGAATGGCGGCCAAAATCGGGGACATTTCCGCGGACAGGTGCAGCCGGGGACAGGGCATCAAAAACGGGGACTGTCCCCAGAAACCAGGGACGTCTGGTCACCCTAGTCTACATTCTTCACACAAAATGAACAAGAAGTCTCAGCACAGAAATCTGCAGAATGTGAAAGTTTATCGGAACCATTTTGCATACAATTATCTATTAAGGTTACATTTACACTACTATGTAACTCAAATTTGATTTCATGATTTCTTGTTTTCAATGTTAGATTTGAATCACTTTCATATGTGGTCATAAATATGATTCATATTAAATTTTTGACAGTGCGACATGAATGAGAATGCTGGCATTATAATTCATGTGGCTTTTTGTATATAAGCATACGCTGAGTGCTTCTGTTCTGTTGAGTTGTGCTACCCATCGAGATATGCTACTTAGTGGTTGTGTGTTATGTTTAGATTTAAGCGAAACATATGTTTTATGTTTAGATCTGAGCGCCGCATTCATTTAAATATCAACGGTGAATGTAAACAAAGCCTCTTTCTAAGACTTTTTAATAAATTTATG
>JAQMCW010000035.1:12502379-12513294 GCA_030068335.1 Chrysichthys cranchii | reverse complement strand
GGACATAGACTATACACAGACTGGACATAGACTATACACAGACTGGACATAGACTATACACAGACTGGACATAGACTGTACATAGACTATACAAAGACTGGACATAGACTATACAAAGACTGGACATAGACTATACACAGACTATACATAGACTAGATAAAGACTGGGCATAGACTGTACATAGACTGTACATAGACTATACAAAGACTGGACATAGACTGTACACAGACTATACATAGACTAGATAAAGACTGGGCATAGACTGTACATAGACTATACACAGACTGGACGTAGACTATACACAGACTGGACGTAGACTATACACAGACTGGACGTAGACTATACACAGACTGGATATAGACTGTACTTTCAGAGCTGGGGGAAAAAGTAAATGTTTTTGATAATAAATGCCCATAAATGGCACTATAATCAGTCAAAATCCTTTCGAGGGTATTATAAATGTGAGAACTAAAAGCTATAACCATGCACTCTGACACGTCTGTGGGCGGAAGTAGGGGACAGATCGACAGGGAGAGAGATTACTGCTCGTGTTCCCACACCCAGAGCAACTTCTCGACAATGTGACAAAACGTCTGAACGGAAATGAAGAGCACCTGAGCAGCCCTCGGTGCGTGGTGCTGTCGGAGTGCGGGCTTCAGCGGGCTCACCTTCTCTTTCTGAGGTCTGCGGAAGAAGGAAGTGCGCGCGGTGTAATACTGCTCGAGCTCCGAGTCCGAGTCCGAGTCCTCCTCACTGCAGTACCCGCTGCTCGCCGAGCTGCCCCAGGTCTTCTCAAAAGACGGAGTCTGGTCGGCACAACTAACTCCACTCATCGCGGAAATAAAACTAAAAGTTTGCACGCGACGCGAGTGATTAAAAGTTGCTAATAACCAACTGTTCACTAAGTGAATGACTTAAACGTAGACCGGGTGAGCGCGGTGTCGCTTTACATTCAAACTAACAGAATATATGTGTGTGTATATGTTCTCAATCCTGTATAACTTGCTTTGAAAAGCTGCTAACCGTCTCGATGTCTCAAGCGTTGGTGAAGGATTAGCCCACGTTGCTCGTGCTGTACACCGGAAACGCTCCGCCCTGGACGTTAAAATTGGAAAATACACAACCCAGGCCACGGCGCGCGGCGATTGGCTCGACACCGGAAGTTCCAACTCGACGATTACGACATTGCAGTGCGCCATGTTTACTCAGGCTGTGTCTCAAACCGCCATATAGTGCACTATGGAACCCAGAACCTATTAGTCCATCGGGTCATATCAATGATTAGTGTACTTCTGTAGGGTAGACACTGGTTTTTGGAATGCAACCCAAACCCAATTTCTGAAAAATGCCCGTTATGTCTCGCGGAGCTGGGCTGTGTTTGAGTGAATTGTTTTTTTGTTGGGTTTTTTTCCGACACTGGATGGGAGTTGGGTGTGTCTTATAAACTAGAGATCCTTGATTCGTGAAGCAGACAAGGGGTCTGTGATCCCCCCCCGTCTTCTTCTTGTGGAAATAATATCCACTCTTTTAAAAGTTTTTTTTTTATAGTTGCTGCTCTGTTTCACAGGCTATAACAATTGAGTTAATAAGTCAAAGCACTGTATATACAACCATAAACAGTGTCAGCTTGTACCCAGTGACAGGCTGTAACGTCTCCAGTAAACACAAACATTAGTGTAAACATTTTAATAAATCATCTATTGTTTTTAAGAGATCTAGTGACCGTGCAGTACTGAGGGGTTTTTTTTAACAGTTTGCTGGATGCAAAAGGTTTAAGAACCCTATCACTCTATTATACAGCTCTATTATAAATATTGAAAATATATATTCAACTAAAATTATTTACTTATGCCAAACCCATCCAAGATCATCACAAACGCACGTGGAAACCCATCCCTAAACCCTTTAGAAGCATCTGCACTCATAAAAGGTTCCCACCTCTCATATAGCTGGCCGCTGACACCCTTCTGAACATACAGACAGGCGACAATTTACAGGAAAAACAATGGCTTTGTATGGGGAATTCTGCTGGTATGTACGGTTTCAGTCCACTTGTCCCCGGAGAAGGAAGTGTCACCTCATAATATCAATAGAAAGTTATTCTTATTGATCATCTTTATCCTATGATAAAACATTTCCATCCTGTTGGAAGTGGTCTGTTCCAGGTTGACAGTACCCCATGGACATGGCACAAGCGCTCAAGGAATGCTTTGATGAGTATGAAAATTATGTAAATCATATGCTGTGGTCTTGACAGTCCACAGATCTCAACTCAATTGAAGACAGATGGGAGAATTTGGGAGAATTTGAGGCAGTGCTCTCCAACATCATCATCAAAGCACCAATTAATGGAATAACTTTTGGAAGAATGGTGTTCATCAGTCCAGTACCGATCCAGAGACTTGCAGAATCAGTGCCAGAGCATGCTGAAGCTGTTCTTGTGGCTGAAAAACTTACAAAGACAATTTATGTAGTTTATTTTCCCCTTCAGTTTTTCTTTTTATCCATCTGTATATTTCTAAATTAATCTATTATGTTATGCGTCAATGAACTGGTGAATACTCATAAGCTATTTGCATTTTTATGACAATATAAATCTCTGTGCTTTTCAGTTTTTCAAAATGTTCATCAATGACAGTCTTAACTTGAAGCTCTGTCAATGTTTCCAGGTCCATGGTTATATGGCTTTGTGTATATAGGTCACAACCCAAGGCTGTGTGCTTTTTGCCGTGGGTGTTGGAATGGAGATTGTCAGGCATACACTAATTAAGTAAAAGTACAAAGTTGAATTTGTAGCATGGCCATTTTCCCCTGGTGCAAGATGCCAAATTAATAATTATGGCTTTATGTCAAAGCGTCATTGGTTTTCTCTAGTACTTTACAGAATGTGAATAAAATGTCTAACACAACAATGATGAGTTACTGCAGTAATCCTAAAATAGATTTGACTCAGTGTGTATAAGTTAAAGAGGAATATTAAAGATGTGAGGTCAAAATCAGCAGTTGGAGTGGCAAAGCTTATTTCAGATTAGTCACCCTGTCACCCTGTTGCACCCATAGGGCCATGCCCCTGCCAAAGTCAAATTCTACATTAGGTATTAAATAAAAACTGGGACTTAAAGCTGCAGGAATTTGCTCATGAAAATTGATCTTCAGTACATATTTGGAATTTGTTACAGGGACTAAATAGCTGAGCCAAACTGTTTCACAACAGCAATGTATGGCTATGTCTCAGAAGGCACTACATGGCATGTATTAACAGGTACTTTTGCTATTACTTTAATGCAGGGGGTAGCTCAGGGTCTAAGACATTGGCCTGCTGACTGGAAGGTCGGGAGTTCAAATCCAAGCGCTGCCACTGTTGGGCCCTTGAGCAAGGCCCTTAACCTCAAAAAGAATGCTCAGTTGTATAAATGAGATAAAAATATAATAATAATATACAAATAATAAGTGTGCTTTTTTTAATTTATGGAATAACAGAAAAGCAAAACATATGCAACCATACTAACCCCCAAATATATATCTTACCACATTGGTGTCAGTTTCAATACTGTCCTGGACATCACTGGATTGATCGGTAGTAGAGGCATCACCCTGATTACAGTTGAGTTTAATCAGAGCTCTGCAGCGGTAATGGCAGGTGAACCTACAGTCTGGGACACACAATGGGGTGAGAGATAGTGAGAAATTTTAGATGTTTTCTGTCATTAGATACCAGAAACATGTCCAAAGCATAGTAAATGGAGTAAAGTTCAATGGTGATACAGGCAACAAATGAAGACCAATAAAAAGATCATAGGTAAATAACAAACCGTGTCATTTGTCATAATAAAACAGTGAAAGGGAACAAAGGAGCTTCTCAACACTTTGGAGTATTTATAAAGAGGAAGAAAGCTGTATTGTGAGAGCATGAAATATCGAACATAAACAAAACAAATCTCACAGAATGTTGTTAATGATGTTTCTCTAAGATATCTTCATAAATGTATGAAATTTGTTTGTGGATTGTTCAGATACACAATCAATTAAGATGCATATACTGAAAACACACAAGGGAATTAAACATATATTCATGGCAAAAGTAGGCACGTAGTCAGATAATATATAACAGTAGTAGATAATACAGAAAGTGATCATATATAGTAAGTATTCAACCCCTGAAAGTGTGAAGCCAAAGCAACTTCCTGTGCCAGTATACATGTTTTGTGAATGGGGTAAACCCCCGAGCACCTCCTAAATGCCGTTTTCGTTGTCTCTGAAACATTTAGCAGAGAACCACAGCACTTTAACCAAGCTTTGTTAAGAGCGTTGCTAAAATATTTTCTGGTTACATTTTAATAGAATGATAACCTTGGCCAGAGAAATTGCCATTGTATTTTATAATATGCAGTACACCCGTTTTTAATAATGGTATCATAAAATATAGAAGCCATGTTTAACTGAAATGCGTGTGCTGTTAGTAGCAAAGTTTAACACTCAGTTTATTATCTAGTAAATAAAAAGCCCCATTAACCTTACCATGAATAACCATGTTCACACATTCTTAATATAATATAAATTCACTATATATACACCCTCATCTTAGCAGGCATGTGATATTATGTTTCTGTATGTATGTATGTATGTATGTATTTCTCTTATCATATTACAAAACTGCCTAAACCAGTTCATGATTCATTTTTATATTGCATATGAATATGTTTGCAGTTAGGAACATCTAGTCCAATAAGTAATATCTGTGTACTGTAGACATTGTGTCAAGTGGCAGATGTTGCACTAGGATCTGCTAGGTTAGTGTACCTACAACCAAACAGTGACATCTGGAAACAACAGAAGTAAGCACACTTAGACCCCATTCAGGCTTTTTATCATTAACATTCATCTAGGGTATTCTGAATGTCATAAAATGTGTCTTGTGATCCAGTCCTTCAGGCCACTTGTGGAGGTTGTCTGGGGAGCATGTGGCTGTGTTACTCTTTGGCTGTATTGTTATTTGTATAGTGAATGCCAGTGTGTCCCGACGCATCCCGACCACTTCAGAAGATCACATACTTGTGTATGAAATGTTTCATTCAGATTTTTATTTTGCTTTTTTTTTTCATTTGCATGATTTGTTGAAAGCACATGAAATGTAATTAGCTGAGCAGACATTACACAATATGTGGCCCAGCCTGATTCGAGTACAAATATAGCATTTGCCATCTGAAGGGTAAATTTAAATGCTCTGTTTAAATTTTTCTTTGTATTGGCTAGTATTTTGTGTCTGGTTTTGAAATTCTGCTTTTTGGGGGGTTTTTGACTCATGCATACACAGTTTTTCAACACAAATCCACTGCCCACACTGGAAAGCTGCACTCATTGTTTATGGTAGGTTATATATGATTAATTTAAATTTTGACAGTAAAAACAGTCTTTATTGAATTATAAATCTTCTTTTTCAATCAGGTAATAAAACTTCCAGATGACTAGAACTAACACACACACAGTGCACAGTGCACAGCCTGCTCAAAGCAAAACTAAAGGTCAGAAATAAACCTTCATCCTACAGTAAGCCTTTGAAATAAGTTTGAAGAACAAAAACCCACGGAAGGGAAATTTTGGCACAAGACAGAAGGTTCCTCTTTAGTCAACCTTCCTGATTTAAACATTAACTACAGGAACCATAGGTAAAACGTTTAAAACAGCTATTCAAAATTTACAACTGCCAGCCACTGCTAGTCAAGAAAGAGAAGTACAAATGTCCTGTTCAGGTAAAAGACTGCGCCTGTGCAGCATTTACTTAAAATGGCAGCTGTTTCATCTTTTCTCCAAAAGAGCAGACAGCAAAGAAGCAAACGAAATAGAAACCACATGTTGAGAAAAAAAACCAAACAGTATAGTACAAGAAACAGAATAAATTTGAGAGAGATTTAGAAACGAGTGTGAAAAGAAATTCAGGGATGGATATACAGCAGTGATATGCAGTAAGTCGGCTATTGCAAGTGGGGGTGAGAGGCAGGGGCTAGAGATTGTGGGAGAGAAAGCAAGCAAAGATGATGTGCTCAGCAGGAAACATGTTGATTTAGTATGTACATTTCTGTGGTTTACAACCAATTTGTTCCACACCCACATGTGAGCTCAAGCATGCACTTGCATATAGAGTATAAGTCCAATCCCACACACAAACATAAATGAACTCAGTTATCAAGGCCAATTAGCTGGTTATGAATATATTTTCACTGCGATCAATCTATTATAAATAACAGGTGAATGTTCAAATAAAAAGAATAGCAAAGAACTATATCAGGACGTTGCATATGTTTTTCATTTTAATATGGGATCATGTCATTAAAGTTGCCTTCAAAGTGGCAGCTGTGTTCCAACGGTGATGTGATGATATTCAAATGTCAATGTCAATACACAGAGTAGTTTTAGTACAATTTATCATTAAAAATGTAAACATGTTCAGCATTTTGCCTCTGAAATGACACTGACCTCAGCTACGTTTAAATTGTTTCAACAATGCAATCCTATTTACCACTCTATAAAAGAGACCAGTATATTCACATAATATAAAAGTAATATTACGTCTTTCTGTACTAAATAAAGGTCAATATCTAAAATAGAAAAATATTGCTAAATTTCCAAATAGCTGAATTATGGAATCACAAAACATGTACAGTGATGAAGAAAAGAAAATATGTTCAAAATAGTACAAAATAATACACTGTATGTAAATATGCGTGATTAATGGCTTGCTAAAATTAACAGCACAATCAACTTTCAGCCCACTGTTAGTGTTGGTATATTATGGTATCTGAAATGAACATTTTCTAAGATAATGTTAAATTGCAAATTAGCACTACACTTACAAGTGCCTCTTACAAACAAACTTGTAAAGAGTGGCATTCTTGTATTCCAGTATTACTTCATCAAGACAAGCAGAAGTACTTTTTTATCCGAGTTTATGCCTGGAATGTTCACCATTTTTAAAAATATATATGTTTAACTATAATTATTTTTTTAAAAATCAGGGAATCTCACAGAGCAATAAGCAAAAAAATAATGTATTCAGTGATATTTCTGTCTATCACAGTATTTTTCTCTTTTATTATCTTCAGTAATTCCTTTATCCTGGTCATGGCAAGATTTACATGATGGGGTTACTGAAGATGACTTAAGAAATGTACTGCATCCCCGATATTACTGAAGCCAGACCTGAAAACACTTGGTGCAAGGTGAGAATACACCACAGATACACTGGACACCCTTCATTCACACCTAGGGGGTAACTTTAGTGTAACCAGTTTATCTAGTGGCATGTTTTTAGAGGTGAGAGGAAACTGGAGAACCCAAAGAAGACCCAAGAACACAGGGAAAATATGCAGAACTCCACCAAAGTGTGGACTCTGGAGCTAAAAGGTAGCAAATGTACCTGCTGCAGCACTGTGCTACCACGATAGCAGTGTAGCTTAATCTTACCTGTATAACTGTGTCAGATTTCCTTGTCACTCCATAACAGAATGCTGTCATAGTTATAGTTTGTATACATGCTATTTCAAAAAACACTCATTCAGCTCTATTTTATTGTATGCTTATATAACAGACCTTAACCACTGGTTTAACCCCATCTTGGTTTTCATATTATTTAGATATTCATCTTAAATCATCTTAAATATTATTCAGTTATACAACTGAGTATTCATTAAATGCTGTGGAAATAATGGCAAAAGTTATGTAGTTACAGTGTTTGTAATGAGAGATATAAGTCTGAATAGGAGCCTACAAGTTAAAATTTGAGTTTGCTTGCCTTTACATGAAATCTGTTACCACTGGCCACAAAATTTTTATTAATGGTAGTCACACAGCCACACAAAGAGACCAACACTCACTGGCACAGCGCAGGCTTTGTTTGTACACCCCCCAGATGAAGTCGCCACACAGATCACACCAGGTGGGTTGGGCATGGCTACAGGGATGGAATTCGTGGCCTTCTCCTGTCTCCTCAACCAGCTGTGGGTCCTTCAAGGTGTCTCCCAGGAGCCTGATAATCTGCACACGGTTCCAGAGGGCCGGGAATTTTCCTGGGCTTATTCTCAAGGCATTGACCCTCTCCAGGCGAGCAGTCCGAGGTGGTAAAGAATCAGCAAGCTCGATGCGCTCCTCCAGTTCCTCGAGTTCAATCGATTCCTCCAGTGACATGATGGTCTTCACAGCTTTATTATACACCGGTGTTGAAATAAGCTCTCTTCTGGATCTTTAAGTCATATGCTGCACGCTATCTGATTTTGAGTCATCTGACTGCAAATGATATCCAGTCCAATTTAAGACAAATGTCTTAACGAAATGTCTAATGCCCTGCATTGCTTCAGAGCTGGAGGCGGTGAAGGTCTATCAGCTGTTGAAATCTGGGTACCGTAATTCTGGGAAACAAAATCAAACATGAAAAGCAAACTCAGCTTTATGGTTTGACATTCATTAACATGTTTAGTGTTAGGAAACGAGTCAGTCATCAATGCTTCACAGTTTAATTAAAACTGCTTTCCTAAGGCTTTTTAGTGGAACAGTTTCAGGTTTGGTTAGTCTGGGCTTTCCAGCAGCTGATGGGTGAGTAGTGTAAAGTTTCAGTTAAGAGAGAGGAAACTCAGAATCTTGCCCTTGGCTTACATTTTAAATAAGAGGCAAAAGGAGTGAAAAGGAACCCAGAGAGTCCCATAATTATCCCAGATTATCATGTATATCTAAGGGTTGAGATATATTTCTAACGACCTACCTAAGAGAAGAGAAGAGAACAGAAGGATGACTGCATTTAAACCCAAAAGATCCGTGCACACAGGAACAGTCCACTTCGAGAAAACTGAGCTCCAGGATGAGTTAATCCAAAAAAACAAACAAAAAAAACCCATATGGGTTCATAATAAACACCTACATCACGACAGCCGTCTCGCAATCCTGAGTCTGAGTTGAAGAAGTTTGTAGTGAAAACATAGCGGTTCACTGTTACTTCTGGAAGAAAGTAGTCTGGTGTGAACACACCCAGAGTTCTTGATGCGTTTCCATCTCACAGTCTCGTAACTGCGTTTTGTTTAATCCAGTGCGGTGTGACTTTCTGCCACATGTGCAAAAAAAAAATAGCCCCTCATCGCTGTAACGCTGAACGTAATGCAATAGCGGAATGAAATCGCCACTTCCTGAGAGAGAGAGAGAGAGAGAGAGAGAGAGAGAGAGAGAGAGGGAGGATTCAGTCGCTCCTCCTCGGGCCGCTTACCCGAGACCCCCCTCCCCTTCTCCCCTTAGCCACTACAATGCAACGGGGCACGTGTGTTTCCGTCAGGCTGACACTGCAGCATGCATTTCTCTCTTTCTTTAGGAGTACACGGATCTCTCTCTCTCTCTCTCTCTCTCTCTCCCCATTTCTGTTCAGTTGTGTGGTTGGGGGGGTAAAAAGTGAGCAGAAAACTATGCTTGAAACTGTTTAATATAACAATAAATTCAACTTTAGAAATCTTCTAAAGCAGGAACATACAAACAAGTCACAATTGCCATGCCTACAATTTCCTATTAATAAAAAAGAAAAATCGTGGTAGACTTTCAAACTGAAAGTCTCAAAAGTTCAACTGAGGTTCCTGCAGATCATGCTGTCAGACACACACACACACACACAAACACACACACACACACACACACACACACACACACACACACACACACACACACACACACACAGAGTTTACTACAATAAAACAGAGCTCCTCCTCTTCCTCAATTCCCATCAATAGCGTAGCAACCTGAGCTCTCCCGCAGGTCATTCAGATAACAGTCATTTTGTTCCTCTGATCACTGTCTGTCAGACTGAACACGAAGTCTCCATCTGTTTCCTATCAGTAAGCAGTGGGGTCCCCACGGGTCTTGATATTCATCTCTTTCTGTAGTTTCTCTGTGGCTTCTGCAATCATTTGGCATGTATGCTTGTGCTTGGGCCAGTGCTTCACTTGGCATTCTCTGTGAAGAAACACGTTCCTTCATTATAACGTGGTCTAGAGTTAGGAAGTGTAGCGTTTTCACCATTCTGGATGGTGAAAAATGGTACAAATGTGTAACAACATTAATCACAAATGTATTATTCAAAATAATGTTGCAAGCAAAGATGAGGTACTCTTATTTATTTGAATTTTGCTTTTGTTCTAGAGAGTGTTACGCTGATGTAAGATACCTGTTGCAGTACCACTCTCCCTGGCAGCGGGAGCAGCGCTTGGTCCCCACTGCTCCACATGTACCACACTTTGGTTTATCCGGGAGGAGACACTCAATCACATTAGGATTATAAGTCTCAGCCAGCCTGATGAGCACACACACACACACACACACACACACACACACACACACACACACACACACACAAATACCCCGAAATGAGAAATGTCCCTAGGTGAAATGACACTGGATTGCAAAACTTTAAAATGTTCTAAAGTAATGACTTGCCTATTTGCTTGTTCTCTCAGTTTACTCTCTGATGGGCTGAACACCTTCTTCACTTGGTGTTTAGCTATGGCCTTCCATTTCCCAGAATTCTCTGCAACAATCTCATTCCAGATCTCTGGTAGCTAGGTTTATGCGGTGTATTAAGCTTAGTTATAATGTAAACATTTACTCTGTCAAATAATAAATGTAGTTTTGTGGACATAACTGCTGAAACACAGCACAGTGTGTATATAATACCTGCTCAAGGATAAGGTCTTTTTTTGGAGGTGCAGGCTCTGTAACAGATAAGTGGCTGAGGAAGCACTGAAGATCAGCAAGATTTGGCAGCTGATCGATAACAACCTCTGTCAAAAATCCACGCAGCTACAAGCACCCAAATACACACACACACACACACACACACACACACACACACACACACACACACACACACACACACACACCACAAAGAGAA
>JAQMCW010000035.1:12460266-12475196 GCA_030068335.1 Chrysichthys cranchii | reverse complement strand
GTAATGCAGAAATTGGAAAAATAAATACCTATAATAAAATTTGTACTAAAAAAAATAGGGTGCCTAAGACTTTTGCACGGTACTGTGTTTCTACTAAGTGAGAAACCAGTTGCCTACTGAAGGCATCCCTTACTACTTATAGCAGTTTAATGTAATTGGTTTGGGACTCTCCCTTTGTTGTGGTATTTCTACGCATACACTGAAGGTGTGGCTTATGACGAAATTCATCTTTCAAAGTGCTTTCACCATTTGTTTTCACCCAGTTTTTGTTGTTGTTATTGATTATGATGCTAACATGGTAATATACACATCTGAACAAACACTCTATTACATCATAGTGGTAGCATTTGTGGAACAGTGGGCACTGGACATTGTACGTTATCACAACATGAATGCGTAAGGTGATTTCTTAACATGTTGTACCAGGTGTGTTTGGCTCAACAGCTTCTTCTTCTACAGCACAAACTCCTCTTTATATGGTTGAGACCTAAGATACAAATCAGGAAACCAGAGCTTGGGTGTTTTTATGTTTTAGATTTTTTTTGCGCACATTCCTCATGTCTTTAACACTTTGCTGTCTGCAGGCATTTCCAGTCCGAAAGCCTGTCATGCTTGAACCGCGTCATGGAGAACCACCTGCAAACACTGCTAACACTGGAGACAGAGGCCATAAACCGGTCTGACTGGAAGCAAGGCGGGCTTTTCCACTTCTGCTACAGCCTGATGTTTAGGTATAGCTCATGTCAGTGGTTAATGCTAAAGTGCCCAAAGCGGAAGACATAAAGCTACCTCCAATAAACAGTTTATACATACAGATTTTTTCCACATTATACTGTTTGTAAATCGGAGCGATGAAGAATGTGCTATGAGTTGTAAAAGAAACAAGCCATAAGACTGGACATGGGCCATTGTGAAGCCTATTAGAGTTTTTGTTAGTTTATTTAGTTGTGTTGTTAATGTCTGCTTTAAAAATGCACGCGACGTGTATGCAAATTTAAAGTAAACTGTAAGGCAGAAGACCAAACATTGAAGTCACGGAACCCTTAAGAAGTTCATCACTAAAGGTTTGCTACTACATTCTCAGAGGAAAAAAGGGCTAACTCACGAAAGGACACTAAAGACATCAGTCTGTCCCAGAAGTGTTCGATATGGGACCTTATGACAGATTCAACTACTAGAATAATGTACGAACTAGAAACGTCAGAAACTTTGCTTTTAAGGTGCCGTTTATGATGTCTAGGGGCCTCCGATACTTAGTGGGGTCACTATATACAGAGTTGTCATGGCTAGTTTATTTTATTCATTTATTTATTTTACATTTTTCCCCCCTGTTCTTTTCTCTTTTAGGGCTGGATATCTCACACTATTTGGTGGAAAACAAAACAACAATTGCGCTGATGCTGCCAATGTCTATAGAGAGTACCACAAATTTGATGGCCTCTTAATGAAGATGGCTCGCAGTACTCTAAAGTCTGGTCAGTTCAACTCAACTCCATCAGCTATCCTTAAATGCCTTTATTCTGCTAAGGCTCGGTTATTCTGTAATACAAAATGTCCTGTAAATGGGTTTGTAGGATTATAGTCAATGTAAAGACTACTTAATGAATTAACTTGAAGGTGCTCTCTCTGCTAAAGGCGCAACATGACGCTTTGTTTTCTAATGCTTGCATGGCAACTTGTGAGTATGAGACAGAATCATTTTACATGAGGTATACCTCAAGTTTCCAAACACGGCTAACAGCTGCGTCATTCCTAAGGAGTGCCACCACGTTCTCACAAACTCCTGTGGTGATGTCATCAAATGTAGCTGTTTTTGTTTGGTCTCCATGGTATCTGAATGAACTCATTACAGAACCTGCACTGTTACATGCATGACGCCAGCCACGTTAGACAGACTTTCCCCCGCATTTATACATTCACAAAGCTCTCAATGCATTTCCATGTATTCATTTGACTGAAGCTTTGTTCTGAGACCAGGTGTAGCTAAGTAGCTAAGGTGTAACAGTGGCGCTTTGGTGGTGCTGTCATTTGAAATTAAGGGTCTTAAGAGTTTTCTGATCAGAAGCCCACAACCTTAAACTCTGAGTCACCACCACTAACACGCCAGACTTTATAGACTTTGTTCCATTTTCCCTTATTCCCTGTCACGCCAAACAGATTGTCTGGTTTAAATCTTGGCTGGGTCAATGCAGTCATGTCTGATCTTGATTCTGTTATACTAAGACAATTCAAACACCCAAATATTTTCTAACCACCCACATACCTACATAACAGTCTGTCTTCAGGAAGTCTGTGAAGCCTAACTAAATAGATCAGTAGATCGTAGGTATGATACAATATTTTATTTTGTTTTGTATCCACCCCGTTTCTTGTTCCTTTTGTCATCACTGAATCATTCGCACACTCATAATGACACTGCTTTCATTATTAGCTAAAGACGTGAACACTGATTTGCTTTTGGTTTTTGTCCCATGTGTGGAGACAGTTTGTAGACATGCATCAGGCACATTAAACTGATGTTTCCCATCCAAAGTATGAATCATTTGTTTATAACTCATTCCACCTGGTTTGGCTTCATAGATGGCGTTACCCACGTAACTTAAGTCTCTCTCTCTTTCTCTCTGTCTCTCTCTCTCTCTGTTCCTGATTATTTCTGTAGGGGAGAAGCAGACCGCAGGCTCGGCCAAGCAGATGTTGTGGGAGTTGCTGGCGCAGGCTGGACTGAGGCAGAACTCCAGTTCGTGGCTGCAGAGTTACAGGCATCACTTGCAGGAAGAGGGCGCTGATGAAGAGACACAGAGAAAGGCTATGCTCCTACAGCTCTGGGCCACACAGGTCAGTGAGCAGCCCAAACCTAGTCTTAACCCTAAATCTAACTGCAGTATTATCTCAATATGACACAGGTGAATAAGCAACCCTGATATCAGTGTAATCCTTGTTTCACCGAAGGTCCACAGTGTGTCTAATATATATTGTATATGTAGCTGACCTCAAGCCTAAGAATATTGTAGGATGGCCTGTGATTGTCTGTACACACCATCCCTACACCAGTTTCTGACAAGAAACCAACTGTATAATATTTTTATAATGATATAAGTTACATCCCAACATGGTTAATCATGAGCATATAAAATGTTTTGATGTCCTAAAAAATATCTATATTTATACGCACACAATACAATACTTCAATTCATGATAAATTATGGCGTGAGATGGTAACACAACCTTGGTCCACCACTCAGCACCACACACACACACACACACACACACACACACACACACACACACACACACACACACACACACACAGAGACAGCTAGCTATGACCGAGCGCAGAGTTTCAGGGATAACTGCAGAGTGAACTTTATTCATCAGGTCACATGTATTGCAGTGTTTATTATTACACCTGAGCTATAGTTATACAGTGTAAAAATAACCCAGGTGATGCCTGAGTTATTTTAAGCATTTCTCCAGGCCTTTTGACGTACATAAGCCCTTTGTTTTCCTGAATAATAATATGGCATTCTTCTCATTGCACTTGTGTTCGTACGCAAGCACGGTAATATATGCCACCCTGATGTCAGTAAAGCTGTCACAGAGTTGACATGTCACAACAATAGATGAGTAGAAATGATCAATCACGCACTACACCTGGATTGAACTAAGCAAAAGTGATGCCAAGACTAAAAACACCTGACTGCATTGCAGACTGAATGGCATAAAAATTGAGGAGATATAATAATAAAGTGGGTTAGAGTTCTACTCGTGTGAATACTGCCAGCAAATCACTGAAAGCAAGAAGCAGTAGGATTGGCTTTGGCAAATGGAGCACAGATCTGTCAAGAGCTTTAAATGTCCTACAGATATTATCCCATTCACAATTATTTGTTCTTTCCTATCAGTCCTTCTTTTTCTGGTGTCAGTGGATATAAAGATTTATATAGCTCATTTCTACCACACTCTCAGAGAGAAATCAAGAAAGATGAATCTGTGTAGTTATATGTCCAGTGGGAACTACACAGATTCATCCTGTCTTTCTCAATATTTCTCACTGTGGTAGAAATGAGCTACATAAATCTGAACAGGAGGTTGTTTGACAGGTTGGCCAACTAGCCAGAGGAGAGCACTGTTGAACAATATTTCTTCATTTTCTACTAGTTGAATTCAAGTAATACGTCACTCCGCTCATGCAAGTTATGAAATGATATCAGTGTTTGGGACTGTACTGATGTATTTTATATCTTATATTATCTATTCACTTCATATTTAAGGTATCCTGTTATGGCCTGTTTCAGTTTCATCAGTGCACTATGGGTATATGAATATTTTCTCCTTTTTTTTCTTTTTTCTTTTTTCTTTTTTACTGAAGCGTATTTGCTGTTCCACTACTGGTTGTTCCACGTGGGTTAAATGATGTTTCTTGTGTATACATTTTTGTTTCATGTCGTTAAAATCGACCTTTTAAAGTCAGCTTTAATTTATTCTCAGATCATGGTCCATTCATCCAAGTGCTAGCAAAAAACATGTTGGTCATAGTTATGTTCCATAATTTTAACATTCTGTCCTTCATTCGCTCCCAGTGGACCTCCATTTATAGTAAGCACTTTGACGCTGGTGCTGTGAGGCTAACCAGATTTGAGCACCACTGTAGATCATCCCCATTGTCCGAGGACACGTTCTTTTCTTGGCTCCACTTATTACACTAGCAAATATACGGCATACTGTGCTTATCGGCTGTAAGCTTCCACTGTTAATACAAAGAGTGATTCAGATTTTCTTAGGTCTGACGTGATATACTCATAAAACTCAGCGTTCCACTGGTTGAGAAGGAGAAAAGGAGGATAGAACGAAGTAATGAAAGAAAATGTCAGTGATAATTACACACTGATGAATTTAGGAGAAGAGATGGAATGTTGCTTATTCTTCTCTTCCTTTAGGGTAATGTGGGCCCTGCTGCATTCTGGCTCCTGGCCTTCCTACTGACCGACTCAGAGGCCATGAGGGCAGTGAGAAAGGAGTTTAAGAGTGTCATAGTACCTGGAGCCAACGCACTCAACCCCCAGAAACAGACACCTGTGTTTGGTAAGTCTCATACTTTTGGTATGTTTCATACAAGCGTACATACTTTCAACTAAAGAAAATGCATCTCTTATTATGTATTAAATGTCTTATTCTTGAAGAACACAACTCACAAATGCAGTTGTTCTTAAAATGTCATTAGTCTAACATTCTCCACAATGTTATCCTATTTCCACTGATTCGGCGCACTCAGTTTCTAAAATTACTGAAAGAAGGAAGCTGTGATACACTAAGAAATGTGCCGTCTTTCTAACAATGACGACAATGCATCGTCATATCGCCCACACTACACAGTTCTAATGTGTCTCCAGGAGATTAACCTAAGGAACAGATTTAGCCTGCTCAGAAAAGAACAGTGTAAACGAGTCTTCAAGGTCTGACTCATAAGACCAAAGGTTGCACCAGGCAAACACTAGAAAGTAGTCCACTCAACAAGTGTACCTTCAGAATGCGGGTGTGTATGTGTCTGTCTGTCTGTCTGTCTGTGTTTGTTTGTTTGTTTGTTTGTTTGTTTGTTTGTTTGTTTGTTTGTGGAGGAGTATGGTGTAGCACAGTTGGATCTCATAAGTGAAATTATACAATGCGTGATTGTTGTAAGATTGTGGATCATTTATGATAGTGCTTTTCATGTGTTAATTTAGACAGTGTGCTGGAGGAGACTCTCCGCCTGACCGCTGCTCCTTTCATCACTCGGGAGGTCCTGCAGGACAAGACACTGTGCATGGCAGATGGACAAGAATACGATCTGAGGAAGGGCGACCGCGTCTGTCTCTTTCCTTTCATAAGTCCACAGATGGACCCAGAAATACATCATGAACCTGAGGTACACCAAGAGTCAAACATTTGATCACCCAATTATGCTGCTCTTCACAAATATAACTGTATCAGTGACGCAGGCATTTACAAAACAGCACTGCACCAACCCCCTTATCAGCAGTGACTACATGAACAGATATTGTTATCATCAGTTTATGCCTTAGAATTACCAAAACTGTAATCATAATTTTCAGCAGTTCCTGAATGAATCCCATTTACAGCTGTTTCTCAGTTCCCTCTTGCTCTCTTCCACACATAAACACTCACTCAGAGTTCAGACTTTACACTTACCATGGATTACCCCTTGGAAAGGTTTAACCCAGGACATGTGTCAGCCATAGGATTAAGGTGCAGTGATAATAGAAAGAAGCTAATTGGCGGAAAAGCCTAGTTATGTGCCTGCGTCATGGCTACTATTACCCTAACAAAGCTATCGCTTTGGAAAATCTCACCTGATGTCAAATGTAATGACGATGCCACTCCGTGGCAACCAGATTGCAATCCTGATTGAGTGAACATGGCACATTCTTTCAAATTCTGATCTCTCACAGATTACAGTGAAAGGACATTTGTGTGTGTGGTGTATTCTTTACAGAAATTCAAGTATGACAGGTTTCTTACGGCAGATGGAAGAGCAAAAAAGGACTTCTTTAAAGGTGGGAGGAAGTTGAAGTATTACACCATGCCATGGGGAGCAGGGACCAATGCATGCGTGGGAAAGCCATTTGCCATCCAGTCTATCAGACAGTAAGTATCCACTGAGACAAAATGCATGCCCCAAATGAAGGCAAACCACCCTTCAGCTCACCTACTGCACAGAGGGCGATATAGATTAAAGTTCACACACACACACACACACACACACACACACACACACACACACACACACCCACACACGCAAACAATGGCCATTTAAAGAGATGAGCACCATTCCGTTTGTAGGCAAACATCTCCATGTCTCTAAGGCTTGCACTTTCAAGTTTGCACATTTTAAAGACACAACTATGGAAAGCTGCAAAATGCTGAAACCCATTCTACATACGGAATTTTGTCTTTCTGTGCTGTCCAGGTTGGTGTTTCTGGTTTTGTTCCATCTGGACATTGAGCTACATGACCCTGAAGCTCAGGTGCCTAAAGTGGATGTCAGTCGCTATGGTTTTGGAATGTTACAGCCAAACAACGAACTTCAAGTCCGATACCGACGCAGAGAGCAGCCTTTTTTCCAATAACACCACCTGTACCACCTGTAGCAATTACCTAGCTTGCTAATACATATTTATTTAACATTTCTTCATACCTTTTATATAGGACTGTACATAATTGTGTATATATTTCAATATTTTGTAGGTTATTTGTATGTTATCATTGCCACTTTATGCAAACTAGTAGAAAAACACTACACATGCTTTTGAAACAAGGATATTTATTCATTTGAAGGATCAGCAAATAAAATGTGAAAATGTAAAACGTCTAACAACAACATGATTCACTTATTTTCAGAATTTCAAATCATGTGGAACCCTTCCTCTGGCTGAGAACTCTGTAATTATAACTGTAGTGTCTTGTTCTAACCATACATACAGCATAAGAGTTTCATTACAGGCCATAGAGCTGATGGTTCTAATACCTATACAGCTTCAGTACAGGGTGTCACTGTGCCCTTGCAGGCACTAATCCTAAAGCTGTACTAAATAAGAACAGGACATGAGGATTCCCTGTTTAGACTGGTTAGAGCCTTGTCATGGTGGTACTAATATAAACCTTTATTAAAGTTGTTGTTATTATTAGGATTTTCTAGGATTTCTTGCAAGGAAAAGATGAAAGATGAAGGCTGATCAAACTCATACATTCTTCATACATGCTTAAGCATGATTAAAGCAGCATTTACTTTAGCCCTGGCTACTCCAATATATCAAGCAGTCTAATAGTGTTTTAGCATTCATTTCTTATTTTTATGGATCCAAACTTACAATCATGTTCCAAAGTCCAGGGTGCCACAAATGGATTAAAAGTGCTGGGGGGTTTTTGTAATCTGTAAAGGGTTAGGGTTAATTTCAAGTGCTCAGTTATAACCTGCCTCAATTGTAAATCACTTTGGTTAAAAAAGAGCATCAGCAAAATGAGGTAAATGCTAAATATAATGTTAGCTAGGAAGAATGGCCCAATTAAAAAGTTTTTCACCCACATTTCAACTCATTCAAACATAAGAGGTCATTAACACTGCAAGGCAAAATGTATGAATCACTGGCAGAACAGTTGCATCATGTTAGCATTAATTCATTGTGTGCGTGTGTGTGTGCGTGCGTGCGTGTGTGTGTGTGTGGGGGGGGCTACCAGCAGAAAATTGGGTCCTCTGAATTTTCATTTGGTTGTTGTGATTTTTCTCAATAGTTCACGACATAAATATTCTCAAATAAAAACGTACAAACCTGGACTTTTCCTTTGTGTTGGGGTGGCTCCATTAAGTGTGTCTTTTCTGCTTGTAGTATGTGTCTTTTACCTAGGAAGTTGCATGTTGTGTACCTTTAATTAGCTTTTAAACTACTGTTTTAAAGATACATCAGTTGTCCTTATGGTTCAATTATGTGTGTTATATTGTTTTTTTTAAGGTATATAGCTACATACTTAAAAGCACCCTTGATAGTGCCACCCCACCAACCACAATAGCAAAAAAAAATACACTCTGGAACCTTTATTTCAGGTCATTTATGTATTATTTACAGCTAATAACATTAGACAAAAAGGGGGCCCTGTAGTGCCGTAGCTAGGACTATCACACTATCCATATTGACCCCACATACTGGACAAGTCGTAATCATGATGTAAAAGCATTTCTTACATGCATTTACTTTGTTTTAAGGCTAAACGATTTTATGTGCAAATCCCAGTAGTTTTACTGCCTAGTCCACATCCCACAACATATTGGTAAAACAGAAAAGAATGGGAAAACAATGATGGGAAAGTGAGGTGTCATTCTCAGGGCCTGGATTAGACAGGGGCCCAAATGGATTCTACAGGGACACACACCACAGAGAGGAAATCCACCCAGAGCTAAATTCACCCGCTGTATGAATCTATCAAGGAACCCACAAGTCCTACTTTCGACCCTGTGGTGTGGCACAAAAACAACCTCACCAGATGGAGAGGAAAACTAAAGCAGTGAGGGAACGAGAGAAGAGCCGTGAAAGACGGACAGAGAGAGAGAGAGAGAGAGAGAGAGAGAGGGGAGAGGGTGTGTGTTTGGTGCTGCTGTAGCCCTCCGCCCCTCTGCAGATGTAACGGAGCGGAAGCTGCTGCCGTCACGCGCGCAGTCTTGATTAGCAGGTGGCCAAAGAGCTCGCGCGGATGGGCTTCCTATCGCAAACTACTTGTTGATGATCAGCGTTTAAGAGAAACAAGTCCGAATGGAGCAGCGAGTCAGAGGCAGCAGTTTTTGCGCTCGAGCGTGCCGTGGAGGAGGCGATGCTCCGGAAACCGAGGGAAAAGCCGAGGAATAGCTGAGAAAGAGAGAGACACAGAGAGAGAGAGAGAGAGAGAGAGAGAGAGAGAGAGCACAGCCTCCTTCTCCTGCCTAACGACGGACTGAAGCTTTTCCGCTCCCGCCTTCAATCTGTCCGAGTGAGTCGCCTTCTCTGGCACTTTTCACCACAATATTTCCTTTATTATTATTATTATTATTATTATTATTATTATTATTATTGACATTATATTATTTATTACTGTTATTATTATTATTAGTAGTAGTAGTATTAATATAGCATGACCATAAAGGTGATACAGTTCTGGTTGTTTTATATATCATTTCCACATGACATTGTACTCCTAGCAGCACAGGAAAATCTAAACAAACACTTCGCTTTCAAACACATGGAAGATAATGCGTGCTGTGATCTAATAGTCTGCTGTTTCTGTGATCTTCTTCCACTATCCTGCACACTTCATGGCTATTTTAGTCCGTGAGTAGTTTTGTTTTAGTGCAGCTCATTTGCAAAGAGACACATCTGAGAACTTTAGGGCAGAAACAAGGCGATTTGATCTGCGTAAGTTCTGTCCATATGGGTGAGTGCGCTTGAATTCTTTTTCACATTTGAAACAGTTCTCCGATTCGTGTCCAAACGGTCTCAGTATTCATCGATTGAGAAAACGTTTGCCTAGTTCCCTAGACAAGCGAGCAGCTTTCCGTTTCCAAATCGCCGAGTGGTTAATCTCTGGTGAATTATAAATCTAACCTGCTTATCTGTGCCAGTATAGGGCCATGATCGCTTTAGGGGAGATGAGTAAGACAGGAGAACACCTTCAAATGTCAACCTGGAACACACTGACACTTTAAAGAGCGTCTACAGTTCGCGTTTAGGCTCGTTTTTAGAAACTGGCTCATTACCAGATAAGTGGAGACACGCTGAGGAGAATAAATCGCTTTCTCTGGTTTCAGCACCGGACAGCGATCGTTTCAAAGGCAAGTTCACTGCAGTCCACACAGAGGCGGATTATCACCGAGCCAGACGTTCTCATTAGCGGATAACGAACATGGCCTGCGAGCTGTTTCCTTGTTCTTCACGTTCACTTCTGAGTCTAAGTTTGTTTCACCTCCCTCCATTTCTGCAGCTGGAAGAATGAAGGAGAAGAGAAGCAGATTTAGGCGCTAGTTCTCTCAGACACTTCCAACTGTTACTCTTTTGGGTGAGGAGGGGAGAGCTAAGGAGACAGGAAATGATTAAGACTGGGTCACGCGCTACCTCCGCTGTGCCACCTGAGCCAGTGGAGATCATCCGGAGCAAAGCAAGCTCACGCCGTGTGCGTCTGAACGTTGGAGGTCTCCTACATGAGGTGCTGTGGAGGACGCTAGATCGGCTGCCGCGCACACGCCTTGGCAAGCTGCGAGACTGCAACACGCATGAGGCCATTATGGAGGTGTGTGACGACTACAGCCTGGAGGACAACGAATACTTCTTTGACAGGCACCCAGGTGCGTTCACGTCTATTCTGAACTTCTACCGGACGGGTAAGCTGCACATGATGGAGGAGATGTGTGCACTCTCGTTCAGCCAGGAGCTTGACTTCTGGGGTATTGATGAGATCTACTTGGAGTCCTGCTGCCAAGCACGCTATCACCAGAAGAAGGAGCAGATGAACGAGGAGCTGAAACGTGAAGCTGAGACCATGCGTGAACGTGAGGGTGAGGAGTTTGACAACACATGCTGCACAGAGAAGCGCAAGAAACTTTGGGATCTCTTGGAGAAGCCCAACTCTTCTCTAGCAGCAAAGGTATGTGCTGGGGTGGATTTGTCTGTGTGGTCTCAATTTGTTCCATGTTTTAAGTGGAAAATATAGCAGATTGAGTCAACTGATGTGCTGCATACTGTTTTCTTTCAGGCTGATTATTTAGCCCAGGGATTCTCAGCTCCAGTTCAGACCCAAAGTGCTACAGAGTTTCAAGTTCTCCTTGCAACTACAACCCAAATCCAGTTTATCAACAGCTTGCTAATTATCTGGTGAGCTGTATCAAGTGTTTGCACACAGGGAATATGTGAGAATATATGTGGGTCACAAGAAGCTGAGAATCTTGGGTTTAGCCAGATTTAGGCTCAGTACGTGAAGTCATTTTTTGAAATACGTTTACTGGGGAAAAATCACCATTAATGTGGCCAGGGTCCTGTCCAGTAGCTCTTAATGATGATGTAATAACTGTAATAAATGGCATCGGAGTAAGGCAAAGTGACAGTGCTCTAATCTGAATTATATAGAAGTGGTTTAGAATAGTTGATATCCTTTACTCTTCTATGTGTTCTGAGTATGTGTCATCATATCATCATATCACATCAAACTAATTACAAAATAGCATGCTGATGAATTCAAAATAATGCATCAGAGTATCCCTGAGCGGCCTCTGGAATCAATCTAATGGAGCTCCAGGGGTGTTCATGTACTTGCTCCACCAAAGGAGATGACTTTGCTATTGTCAGACAGTACATTCACTTAACCCACTAATGCTTTTAAACACTTCATTTTTATGATCTCCTGACACTGACTTCATAATGGAGTAGACGCCGGACAATCCCACAGTCCTGTGATCATGACATAATAAAGCAGTGCAATATCTGCATTACATGATAGAGTTTGAAAGTCTTTTTTTATTACACATGGAAGTATTGGGGAAAAAATATACCTCTTAGTGTAGGAATAATTTTACTACAAGTGCCTAATGTGGGACAACTGTAATTATTTAATGTGTACTGGAAGCAGTGGTCAAGTGTAATTAGCAGTGCACGCTCATGTCAAGTGCTATGAAGTGAGTAGCACACATAGGGACATGCATCACTTTGCAATTAGCTTAAAAGGGCGTTCCATTATAAAGCCAATCAGCAAATCTTAGTGCTAGACAATTGCTCTCAAGAGCGGTATAAAATGGGGAACTGTTGACAAAAGGAGTAGGATACAAAATGCATGGATCTTATTATTACATTTACTTCTGCTGAAGTACTGAAGCATTAAACTGTGTATTTCAGTACAGGACTGCTTTGTTAGCTGAAGAAGTGCCCCTCATCATAGTTCAAGTTGAAGAATATTCTGTTCATAATTAAGAGTAGTCTTTGGTATGCTAATATGAGGGCATCTTGCTGTAAGAGCTGAAAGGTTTTTTTTTTAGCACTTAGTCACATGCTTTTCTCAAGTGTTTATCTCTCCGTCTGTTTTCTACGCATAGACTAAGGAACAGAGGAAGAGTTGAAAGAGTGCTTATTTTTGTGGAGTGCACCAACACCAATATTACTTGCTTCATGCCTTTATTTTATGCCCTAACAGCTTTTCTAAAACACTGGGATTCAAATTCCTATGTAGACAGCTATAGACTAGGAATGTCTGTGCTAAAATAAACACAAAATACATTGATATCTTGTAAGTTTTCCATCTGGTCATTCAGAAATGTTCTTAAGATTTATATAGTTACAAGGCTGATTTGGGTCCCTTGTGAAACTATTTCAGATGCTTTAAGTAAATGATGTGATGTGAAAATATTTTACATCATGTTACATGGATGTTTAAATATAGAAATGCCAGACTACATCACTAATCTATCATGTTTCACTCATACCCCAGTGTAAAACACGGCTTCTTCAGGATGAGTGCAGTGCATGCAGCACACAAAGCAAACATGTCACTGGATGAAAAACAATAATTGCACAGACATGGTACAAAATTGAGTGATGAGAACTTACTTTGGTGCCTTAGTAGAAAACCTGTAAATATGAAGCGCTAATTAATGTTTTCAGGATACAAATCCATATAACTGATTAAACAGAATTAGAGAACGTGTGTGTGTGTGTGTGTGTGTGTGTGTGTGTGTGTGTGTGTGTGCGCGCGCGTGCGTGCGTGCGTACGTGCGTGCGTGTGTGTGTGTGTGTGAAAGGGATAGGGTGAGAGCTTGGTGCCAGAGTGATGCCATTGATTCCATTCCTTATGTTGACAAACTAGCCCCCAGTCTCATGCTCTCCTCTCAGCGTAGTGGACATGAAGCAATAAAAGTGTCAGCAGCAGGTTTAATAGCAGCAGAGCAAGAACTTGCTTGTTTCCCTGTGCTTAATTGCAATCCAGCAGGACTGAGACTGCTCTTTGCCCCATCCACAGATTTCTCTGCATTCATTTTTCAGCGCAGATGAATATTTAATGGCACATTAATTAAGCTCGACTTTGTGCCGAGACCAGGGAAGGTGCAATATGGACTATCCATAACTCACACTGTCAACCTTTTGGCATTAGTGTAGAGTTATCACCTCCCAAAATACATCCAGAAGACAGAATTCTTTACGGGTGTGATTTTTCACCATCAAATAGGTGATGTGAGCCCTGTGCATTGTAGTTTGTTATCTCCAATTTACACCAATTTGTGCACATATGGGGCACCTTATTCAACGAAGCAGAAGGAAACTGTGTTCATATTTGTAAAGCATACTTCAGATTATTTATGCATGCAATATGAATGGGCTGCTATATATCATGTAGGATGAGCACTGCTGGAAAGCAGGTACCGAATGAGCATGGTAAAGTCATATTTTAATTGCCGTGCTTCAGAGGCTGGTGGTCTTTTGTATAGGGCATGACCTCACATAAGGCAGCCTTTTTGATTGCATGATCAAGATTGACTCCAATACCAGAGGCTGCATGTGGAAGGAATACAAACGTGTAGAGAATATAAACCCAAAAAAGGTCAGAACAATCAACTGCAAGGATTATCCTTTTGTATTTTAAATGCCGTGAACTGAAACACAACAAAAGGATAAAAGGTCATATTTAGTTCAGTTCCAAGCTTAAACAGTTGACTTGCCATGAACAGAGGATGAGGATTAGGTTTTTTGTGGATTATAAATGATTGACTATACGTACATACATGCACACAGACACACGCACATCTGTACAAACACACGGAGAAACAGATATGACTCAGCAGCAGAAACACTTCTATTGTTTAGTGACATGTCCATTAAAGGTTTTGATTTCAACCACAGTCAACTCTTTCGCAGTTTCTAAAACCAACTGCCATCTTATCCCAGAGATGACCTACACTTTTCCACTCATAGACTGGTGGAAGATGGGCACACTCTGTCCTCTAAAAGTCAAATACTGGAACCTAAAACCACTGCAATGCTCACTTGAGGAAAAGAAGCATTTAGAGACTGAATGAAAGCTGATTCTTTGAGTTATGCTCCTAGCCTTGGTACATTAATAGAAATTAGATTTCAGATTTGGACATTTGATCTTTGAAAACTGAGCAGAGTCTGAAAAATCAGTGCCCTTTTCCGTTAAACAACAAGTTATGCTTCAATGTTGAAAACGTGGAGGTGAACATTTTGAAAACTTACTTCCTGTCTCAAAATGTTAGCAGTGTTTCTGGGAGAGTTTATATCTGTACTATCCCCCTAAACCAGTGGTTCTTAAACTTTTTTGGGCGCAACCCAAATCCAGGTCCGGTGGGGTATGTCGCGACCCAACCAAATTTTTTCCAACGGGGGGGGGGGGAGGGGGGGGGGTGAGGACCGCGT
>JAQMCW010000035.1:12441138-12460237 GCA_030068335.1 Chrysichthys cranchii | reverse complement strand
TGCTCTCGCGACCCATTCTCGAGGGCCTCGCGACCCACTTTTGGGTCGCGACCCATAGTTTAAGAACCCCTGCCCTAAACTCTCGTGACCCACTGATAGGTCCAGACCTACATTTCTCATAAAACAACTTTCATATCAGTTTCACTGTAGTTACTGAAAAATGTATAGTGGTTACCGAGAAATATGTATTAAGATGAAGTACAGACTAATCTGAGAGTTTAAGGGATAAAAGAGAACTAGACTGAGCAGTGGAAGGGCATAATCATTAACTCAGTGTCTAGACCATATCAAATACACACAAACACACAGATACTCACATACTTTAATGATTAATAGATGGCATTACATGGGTGAGGCAGCCTAAAAGATGGGTGAGAGGAATAATTGCTTGTGTGTGTGTGTGTGTGTGTGTGTGTGTGTGTGTGTGTGTGTGTGTGTCACTTCTTACTACATGCACTGTAAATCTATAGGACAACCTGTCCACCACCCCACTAATTCATTCCCCATATATCACCTTATGGAAAGATATATGAAGACACAAAGTCAGCAGAGAGAGGTGATTTCCTTTCTCTTCCATATGCTTACCCAAACATGAACACTCAGCTGTTTGTGTAGTACTGTAATATGTGGCACATACAGTGCATGATATTTTTCATAGGGAGCTATTATTTTGGTTAATATTCACTATCCGATATGATTCCCACCCCAGGCAGCAGCAAGGCTCCTTTCACAGGTTTTCTAATGATCCATCTTAATCCACTGAACTTGTGTGGAAGAAGGCTATTTTTATCTCACTCCATAAATTTGGAACACAATACCAGACAAGAGGAGCAAGGAAAGACGAGGCATGGTTTTTCACCAACAAACAAATTAGTATCATTAAAGCCTGACATCTGTTTGATCAATGACTAGGATCCCATAGTTACAGATGGGCAGTGAGCAGGTTAACAAATTTAAGAACTCATAAGAACTGCTACTCAATAGTGTGAATTGCTGCATCAACTGGAGTCTACAATTAGGTTTAGACGGCTGACGAAGCAGCTTGTGTTTATTTCACATGTCTAATTAGGTAAGCCAATGTACCAATTTTTTAAACCTGCACAAAGACAATTACAGTAGGAGGAATACTTACAGCCTGTTATAGTGAGGAATGCTTAGGGGGAACTTCCATAAACAGTACAGATTGTATGGCATACTGGTTGTGATGACTTCTTGCATTAATTTGCTTGTGAGGCACTTTTACAAACACATTTACCGGTAATATGTTTCAGTAATCAGAGTTCCCGTATGAACCTTCAGGTGGTTTTTGGTTTGTGTGGTCTACAGATTACTTTCTTCATTGTTAAAGGAGCATACTTACAAATCTTTGTGCGGTTTCTGAGAAAAAGAGCACAGAATTAAAAAAAATATTCTGCAAGAATTTCACGGATTCTCAACAGGCCTATGCTTAGCCATTAGCTTTTGCTTTGGTCTCTGACTCTACTCTAAGCCTTCTACAACTAATTATTGTTGACGAGTGATTTATTATTAAACCTAAAAGTCAGATAACAATTAAAGGTGTGTTGAGAGTCCATGCTGAGAGAGCCTGTTTGGGCTAATTAACACATTTGTCTTCCTGCAAAGCAGCTCTAGTATTAGAATATTAGAGCCTGCCAGACAGTCCAGTTGCCAGGGAGATATGTGACCTTTATTAGCATATCACCAAAAAGGGCTCAGAGCAGGATTAAAGTAAAGACACTCCCTCTCCCATGAGACTCTCATCTAACGTGGACATACATGTATGAGGGTGACTTAAATGAAAACCTTTGTTTTTATTTTTGCATTGTTTATTGCAAATAGAAGTCACAAATTTGTATCACTTTTTTTGTAAATAAGCCCATTTCATTCAGTGCAAGTGGCCCAGGAATCGATGAGAGTTCCAGATTCATCTAGATGATAATTCTCCTAAATTATCATTTATGTTGCAGCTATTTCGAGTTTGCATGTTCTCCCCGTGTTCGCGTGGGTTTCCTCCGGGTACTCCGGTTTCCTCCCACTGTCCAAAGACATGCGCATTAGGCGGATTGGCTACCCTAAATTGCCCATAGGTGTGGATGTGTACGTGTGTGAGAGCGTGAGTCCCGAGTTGGAGGGTTGGCGTCAGGAAGGGCATCCGGCCGTAAAAACTATGCCACAAGAGACACCATGGTTCTATGGTGCACTGGCTGACCCAGGTGGTCCTGGAAAAACCGGCCGTTAAATGGAGATGGATGGATGGATGGATGTTGCAGCTATTTCCCAAAGATTTCATTTGACTCTCCCTTGCAGATATATCCCTAAGTATGTTCAAACCCGAATAAAATGATAATATATACTATATGGCCAAAGGTTTGTGGACACGTGATCATAAAACATATATATGCTTTTTGAACATCCTATCCCTTCTTTGCTTTTCTTATAAGCTCTACTCATCTGGGAAGGCTTTCCACAAGATTTTGGAGAGTAGCTGTGCAGATTGACTCATTCAGATACAAGAGCATAAGTGAAGTCAGGCATGGTGTTGAGCAGGGAGACCAGGGGTGCAGTCAGCATTACAGTTCATTCAAGTTATTCAAATCCATCCTTGGCAAACCATATCTTCATGGATCTCACCTTATGCAGAGGGGCATTGTCATACTGGAACAGGTCTGGGCCCTTTATTTTCAGCTAGGGAAAATCTTTATGCTATATCACACAAAGACATCTTATATAATTCCGTGCTTTCAACTTTATGACAACAGTTTGGGGAAGGCCAGCATATGGGTTTTGATGGTCAGGTGTCCGCATGCTTTTGGCCATATAGTGTATTTGGAGACATGCCAAATAGATAGACAGACAGACAGACAGCCCGCCAGACAGACATATAGTACATGGTCCTGTCAGCCATATTCACTTTGTAACAGGAGGGATTTATTTCTGTCAGTTAAACAGCAGACATGCAGTGCATTATCTTCCCTGACCTAAGATCATTTCGCTTCTTAATTGAAATAGAGGTAATGTGGAAAGTAGGTGCTTGAAAATGGCCAACAACTAGCCATTAATTTTAACATTAAAGACTGCTCCCATGTCAGTACTTACTGTAGAGAAACATACTGTACAGCAAAGTAGTGCCTGGTGAGAGAAAAGCCTCTGAACTGGGACTTATGAGAGGTCAAGCATGATGGCCGCCGGGCTGCAGATTTCATTCATTATTTATAGTGGAGCTGTCAACCATAACTGTAATCATCAGTCAACTGTGGGGAAATAAGGGAGGTAATAGTGGAACAGGAGCGGAAAGAGGCTGTGGTAGGGAAAACTGCAGAAATAAAAAGAAACACAAAGGGCAGACAAAATTAGAAACCATACAGCAACAACCACTGTTTTAAGCAACAATTAATTTCAAACCATGTGTACCCTTCTAGTACTCTTCTGATTTTTGATTACACATAATTGTCTAGTGGGTTCACACTGATTTTGCCAAACAAATTATGTGTTGAGCAACCAAAACTAAATTTGTCGCATCATGCACCAGGGAAATAAATGGGAAGGCTTGCAGCAGATAGTGGACAGAAATAACATGACCAGCAAGGGCAAAGAGCTTGTCTGTGGTACCACTTATGTCTGTCCCTAAAAGCTGTTAATTGCTGTTGATTGTTAATTGTTATATTGCTATACATTCAAGAAGTACTATCATCTACAATTTTTCAAAACGCAGTCCTTAATATTTCATTTTAAACTCCTGAAAATCATATTTGTGGAATACATATTACTGAATATGTCCTTTCTAAATACCCAAGAATCATGTCTATACTTTTACCTTCATTAGAATTGCTAGGATCTTTCAAAAACCATACATATACGAATGATAAGAAATGTCTCTGTGTCCTCCTGCTTTTCTACATTGCCTATATGATCTAAGCTAAATGCTAATGAACCAGCCTGCATTTAACGATTGCCAAGGATGTTATTTTAGTATCCAAGTCTACCTAACTATTTAACTAGCTATATTTAGCTTAGGATACAGGCTCTGCAGCTAAAACTTTCTAGGTTGTACATCCTAGAAGTGATTGGTTTAAATAAAACTTATGTAGTGGCATCACTAAGTGAGCTAATAAGGTCACACTCCAGATACATTCTTTAAGAAGTATTTAAAAACTCTCTTATTCAGTTGGAAAAATTTGACATTGATGCTAGGATGATAATATTTACCAAAACACCAATCTATATAATCTAAATGAGCTCACTGGAATTAGCCTCTAGTCATCTGGTTTTCTACATATACAGTAATTCAGTAAATACGACAGAGACAGTTACCATTACAATAACTATATTTTAGTACCTCACACAGTGATTTTCATCATTGCATGTGCAGAACTTATTAACCGTCGACTATGCCCTGGAGAGGAAGATTCAAGTATTGCACATTCACTAGCTCTCCCAAGCCAATATCAGCACTTAGCAGGAAGGTAGCCCCGGGGCACTGGACTAGCAGAATGCACCAGCACTAAATCTGAATCACTGCAGTGACTTCCACTTCCATCTTCTGATGACTCAGTGTCTTAAATAAATACAGAGCACCACACTGTGATTAGCCAGATTTTTCTTTGCTTATGTCACTGTAACAACAGGAAAGCAGAGGAATTATTAATAGACACTTCAACATGACAAGAGGTGTCTTTTAATATGCATCCTACTGTGTTGTGTTCTTGGGCACCTGGCTGTACAAAAAAAACAACTTAATTTTTGTACTTTATTATTTTCACAGCTCTTTGTAAAAATATCCACATTTCCTATTTGACAACCTAAAAGATAAAAGTTATCATATATATATACAGTATATATATATATATATATATATATATATATATACACACACACACACACACACACACACACACACACACACACATATATATATATGTCTTTTATACACACCTCAACTTTCTGCAGTTAGAAGTATTGTAAGTGTTTCCCTGTATCACACAGCAGGCTTGTGCCCATATGTGAAATCCACTGCATCTTTCCTGTCTGCAAATCCAGGAGCATTGTTAAGTGTCCTGGCAGATAACCTCCCAGTTTAACAAATGTACAGTTTTGTGAAGGACAACCAGCAATCCAATCATGAGCACTCATCCCCTATATCCAGGCTATCCCACAGTACAGATGTCAAATTTTACTGGCCAGATTTTAACCAAGGCATAGGGCACACCTTGATACATAATCTGTTTCTGCATATAAGCAATTTGGACAATAACTAGGGTGCTTTTTGATTATTCTATTAAAAGCATAACATTGCAACTCAGACAAATATCTTCTTTAAAAATCAGCCTCTCTTCATATAAGTGTTGTTAGTATGGCTAAAAAATAAATGATCATTCTGCCTTGTGTAGCATCAATCAGTCAGTAATTACAAAATGTAGATTGTGAGTCATCCTTTTTCTACTTTCTTCCTAACAAAGCAAACAGTCCTGATAAATAAGATATCAACTCGATTAATGAATGGAGCCAAGAGACATAGACATGAACAAGGCACTCGTCATTTCAGGCATTTGCCAGATCATTATGCACCAAGTGAAATCATTTAATCAGAGTCATGGTTGTCCAAGAGTGGAGTGGCTCTATCTGCTAATGAAGAGTGAGACTGAAACCAGGAAGTCTTAGTCTGGAAGTCAAACCACAATGGAAAGCACTGATCCTTTCAGTATCTAGTCAAGCAACCATCTTAAATAACTCATTTTAACAAAGAAGCAGATTTGGGCATGCAACCTATCTAATTGTCAGTAAAGACGTTATTTGGAAATTCATTTTGTAGCTTGAAGTTGTTCAAAATCAAAGGCAAATTAGTCAAACGAAGATCATTGTGAGGCTACCCAGAGCAGGGAAGAAATCCAGGGCTCTGTTATCACAAGAATCTTGTTTAGAAAAGCATGAGCTACTGTCATCAGCAATAGCGGCATCACAGCACACTCTGTACCCAATTACAAAACCAGTGCATGGCGTTAGCTTCAGCTCAAACACAGATGAGAGGGTGATAAAAAGCCCCTGTTGCTATGCAGATGGGGAAAGCCTCTTTGGCTTCAGCTTTAGGCAAACAAACCGAGAGAACCCTGAGCAAACATGTGTTCTACGTTAATATCCCAACCTTATTCACACAGCGAACACTGGGCATCTAAGATTACAGTGGTAACAATAACACAACTGAAATGAGATCGCATAGACAAGCAAAAAAAAATTATTGCTTTTTCAGCTCACAGAAACAATACAGAAGAGTACAATAGTGTAACCTGAGTTGACTGTCTGGGACAGATATAAGAAAAGCCTGCAGGTGAACTGCGGAAAGTTTTGCAACATTCTAGCAGGTGATTTCCTTATGGAAATTCACAACAACTACAGACCTATTCCTAACTCGCCTGTAATGTGCAAGCTACTTAAGTGTGCATTAGCAGCTCAGCTCAAAGTCCACAGAGCCTCCAGCCCCCAGACTGATGAGATGCAGTCTGGGTTCAGGACAAACCATAGTAGTGGAACTACACTTACAGGGTTGTTGGATGTGACTGATTGTGGGTTATTGATGATACATGTTCTACTAGACCTGCTGCTTCTTATATAGTATCACATGACATATTCTTGCACCAGCTTGAAAAAAATGTTTGGCCTTATTAGTACTGTTCACTCCTGGTTCTAATCTGGTCGCTCTGACAGACAGCAATTTGTTTTAATTGATAAATTTAGGTCAGACCTTTTCAGACTTTCATGTTCTTCCTATTTCATGTTCTTCATCAAGGATCAGTCTATGTCCCGCTGTAATTCTTTTTATACACAATAACCTTTGGCAATATCATCAGGCGGCATGGTCTGCAACTCTATTGTTATGCTGATTATTTAGACTTACATACACACTGAGTTCTCCCTCACATGGACTGCTTCCTCCTGAACTGCTTGACTGGCCTCAGGACCTGGATGAGTATGAACATGCTGATGCTTACCAATAACAAACCTGAGGCTATATTGATTGTATACCCAGACACCCTGAAGAAAAACACTCCCAACTAAATATCCATGACTTCATTACATCCACCTCAGCTCAGATTATAAGACTACCTTAGACTTCTTTAGATTTTACACTGTCTTTTGATTTTCATATTAAACCATTATTATTTCACCTCAAGAATATTGTCAGACTTCAGCCTCCCTTTCCCTCTCGACAGCACTGACCTTTATCCAAGCGATTTATCTTCTCCATGCTCAATTATCTGCAACCTTGCTCTTTAATAACTCGGACTCCAGGGTGAACAAATTGTAGTGTGTGCAGAACTCAGATGCTAGGGTTCTTATCCAAACCAGACTAACGAAGTACATCACCTGTACAGTTAAAAAGTTACACTGGCTTTCTGTTTGTTTTAGGATATAGTAAAAATATTTATTTTCCATTTTAAAAGACAACTAATGCTTACCTTGGAAGTGGTTTGTGTCAGTGTTTGACTGCTGTTAGCAACAAGTTAGCCAGATAACAGTGATGTATATGTAACTTATCACAAAAAAACCCAGCAAACTGTAAAGTCAGTATCATAAATTTAACAAGCTATATCTGTATGTTGATTGTTCTAAAGCAAATACAGCATAAATATATACAACACAGTATAAGTAGGGCACAAATTCCAAAACTTTTGTGGCAAATGGACATTCTGAATTTGGCATCTCCAAGCCTTAACCATACTGCTTTTTTTTTTTTTTTTTAGATTCCAGATTTATAATATAGGATCACTAAATATTTGAACAGTTCATTATGTTAGTAACAAATGTGTAACGTTAATTATTAAAACCTAAAGAAATATTCCTTGCACTGACTTACAAGTCTAACTGGAAGTGATGTGTTGTTAAAGGAAAAATAATCCATGTCTGGGTGGTGTGACTCGGCACATGATTTGTTTGTGCATGTAGACCATTGTTCTCACACTTGCTCACATCTTATGTACACTCAGTAGATTTATTGGCAGCATTCACTAGATGGCATGTCAGAGCCAAAACATTTCTGTCGTTCATGTTTTCAAATCGAACTGTAAAATTAAATGTTTAGAAAGTTCATGTATAGTGCCAGTAAACACAATGATGAATTCTGGTTTCTTGAAAACTTTCCACTCTTGCCACACGGTCTTTTCACAGAATAGACCTTTTGGTAGGATTGAAGTCTACCTGAGAAGTTTTTCAAATTCAAACACTAACTGTAATAGGAAACCATGGAAGCCATGTACATTATAATTTAAATGTGGCTTATCTGAACATAAGTCCCATTACCATTTAAAAATGTTAAAAATTGTTTGTTTGTTTTTTTCTTTCACCTTTTCTGTCCCATTTCATATAGTGTAATTGTGGCCAAGTGCCAGTAAAATGGGTTTTGTTTTGGGGTTTTTTGTTGTTGTTTTTTTCAAATTTAGCATTCCCTGCACTCCTTTGTTTCATTGTCTGATTGGGAGTACTTGAAGCAAAAGTGGCATCCATGTTTGGGTGCTATAGAAAAGCCTGCTCTGCAATACATACAAAAATCAAGAAAGAAATATTAACAAACGTCTACAGATGTTAGCAAGCAGATGCTTGGCTAAGCCACAGATCAGAAAGGAGTCTCTGAATCAATGCGCCATCCAACATCGTCATCTACAGGAAATCAAATATCGAAGGAAGATGCACAATGGCTTGAACATAGTGAGAACAAAGACAGTATTCACTTGAAGTCAGTGGCCTTGTTTACATGAAAAATATCAAAAGCTGGTGTTCTCCTCAGAATCTTGGAGGACACCACAGGGTCAGAGAGAATCAGTGCAGTGAGGGAATATTTTTTTGTGGTGATGCTCAGTTAGAAAAAAGGAACAGAAAGCGGAGGAAGAGGGAGGAAGCCTGAAGATGACAATACGGCTTGTTAGATGTGGTACCTGTGTGGGTGCCTAGCTCCACAGTGACACATTTTCCCCACAGACATCTGAATATGCCTCATAAAGTAACACGTGTGTGTCTCACACTCACGCAGCAAATCCGGGGTTTGAGATGTAAGTGATTTGTACTGACAGGAGCTGAATCATTTGGTCACACTGCATAATGGCACCTCACAATCGACTGATTTCCCAGAGGTAGTTGCTAAGATTAATGGGCAGGGCATATGAAAGACACTAGTAGCACTTGTGATGTTATTCCTCCGAGACAAAGAGAGCCCAGGATTTCAGGGGAGATGGGAGAGAGATCGAAAGAGACAGTCTGAGAGTCTGGTCTTTTGTCGACTACTGTCACAGCTGCGCCCACATGTCCATGAGAAATAACACAGGCATGGCACTGGGTCTGATCAATGTCATGATAGAAATATTTATTTTTTCAATTCTAATAATCATTATCTCATTTCCCTCTGCTGCAGATCATTGCAAATAATTGGATAGATCTGTGGGTACATTGTGGGGTTTTCTAGTAGTGACAGTAAAGAGCTAAACTAAGACAGTTGCCTACTGCTCTCTTTAAGTATCATAACCAACAGATGGTGAGTCCATTTCCATGGGTAAAATCTAATTCAGTGTGAAGAAATACATTAACAAATTAAAATCTAGTAATAATCTAGAAATGATACAGAAACGATGGCAAAATTCAAACATTCAAATTGTTTTGACTGAATGTCTGACTCTAAAGTCCTGGGTGCCATACGTGGTTCCACACATTCACATATACGTACATATGCTTAAATCTATTAATAGTACAATTGTGTACATGTGTAAGTGATTCTAAATGTATACGTTATGCATGAAGAATAGTACTATTTAATAACATGTTCGGTATATAAGCAGCATGACAAGAGACAGCATGAAGAAATAGTGGGAGATTTTTCTAGGTCAGCACAGGAAAGCTTTCTATCTAGACTGGCTTCTATTTAAAACCAAGCTTTAGGATTTAAAACACCTGACTGATATTCCTATTTAATCATTTAAAAGAACGTATACATAGAAGAGCATACAAACTGGAAAGGCTCATCAGATGCATCGGCAGGGGCTACTATGGTTTCTATTTTATAGCAACACAGAACCGTGAGGTGCTCATAAATTAGTACGGTAGCTTAGACATTAGACAGTTCACTGCATACAAATCCAAGAGGATCCCATACCTTTGAACCCTTTCTGTAATGACTACGGTAGTTCCAGTATCCAACATCAGCATGCAGGAAATGCTAAACAAATACCTCAAGAACATTTCTGACAAATGTTCTTCATGGAGGACACATATATGCATATATGCATGTCTCTCGTTATCTATCTATCTATCTATCTATCTATCTATCTATCTATCTATCTATCTATCTATCTATCTATCTGTCTATCTAAGATAGATAGATAGGTCTATCTCTTTTGTTACTCTGCCTTCTGACTCTGAGTGGTTTCTTCAGAATGCCCTCTTTCAGTAATTCTATGCTGATTGTTCATGTCTAAGCATTAGTGGGTCTCAGTGGACTATTGTCCCCTCAGGAACACAGGAAGACACCCTCTTTTGGGCTTCTAGTGCGGCGTTTTTTCCACAACCTTCTAAAACATTTAGAAAGTGGGCAGAGACATTTCAGAATGTTGCCTTTGGTCACTGTTAAGTGGGCCAGCATTTCCACAGTTGTCACACAGAGGTTGCACAAAGTTAGGCACCCTCTCTAGAGAGAAAAGACGAGCATAATGAGAAAGACAGAGCAAAGAGGCACTGCTTGTAGCCAGAGGCACAAGTCTTGATCCTCATACAGCAGGTGAACTCCCATCACTGCTGCACTGTTTTTTCACACTTTGTCCTTTATGTCCTACCCATTTTTCCTCCATTTTGAGCCAGTGTCCACTCATCTCATCTCACCATGCATCTCTGTCTAAAGGCTTTACACTGTGTGGTTCTGTGATGATAATGCTGTGGAAGAATTCCTTGGTTTTGAGTTAAAAGTTGGGGTCTTAGATTGATTTGTTAAGCTTGATGACAGCTGCCAAACCAGTTCTGACAGGAATGTAAGTACTTCTACAATGTGCATCTAAACCCTCATTGATGTGGGCAATATGTCATCATGGGATTATCATGAGAGAATTTTAATCATATAACCCAATTTATAACACACATGCACATAACTGCTATCACACAGAATTTGCCATAGAATTTTCCCAAGGATTTTATTAGGCTGATCTTATACAGTGTTACATGCAGCAAACTTATAAAGCCACTTTTATTGCTCTTAAGCTCTATTAACTAACTCTCTTCATCTGTCTTGTCCTATGTTTAGCTTTTCGATTACTTGCTACCGTATTTTATCTGAGCTGCTTTTTCAAGACTGTCATATCTATGTCATATCCACAGATATTGATTTAGTTTTATAGTGACTGTCGGGACCTCTGACATCACAGGATTTTCATTTTCCCAAAGCGATTTTTCATGGAGCAGTGGAGCTTCATGGAAAAGTAGAGCAGTAAAGGAGAATGCATGACCACTGCATGGTGATCTTTAGGAAACTGTACCCTCTGCAATTTGTTCCTGTATTTTATAGCTTTTACAGAGGTAACTTTCTGAGCAACTCTACACGTTAAAAGGAAACTGTGGAAAAACTGATGGAATTGGGGTAGCTTAAATTTAGCTGGGTGGGATGATCAGCTTTAAGGAGTGTTCTGGAGAGCTCCTCATAATCTCCTGTGTCATCAGCAATAGCTCCTCAAAAAAAGCCTTGTAATCATTCCCAATTAGAGATCACGAAGATGATAGCTCTGTGCTATAAACAACCTTGGAACCCTGCGGGAGCTATTCCGACCCTCAGAATGATCACAGCCACATGCCGTGAAAAGGAAATACTTCACTGAGTTTCGATTAAGTCTATATTCAATCTAGATTGCAAACAACTGTTTAATCGAATTGCAATAACATAGATTTTATTACTTTACCCTGTGGGTTAAGGGAAGTGAATCCTACATCAGTACCTTGAAAACTATTACCCTTATGATGTTTGAACATGGACTGGTCCATCCTTTGGGGAAGCCCGTTTTAGAAATGAATGTAAAAGATCATATGTTCATATATAAAACAGGTGGCTACACATCTGTTCTGCCTGTACATTAGCATTTCCCAGATCCTCCTTTCCCCAGTTCCTCCACCTCATTCAGTAGGTGATTCAGAAGTTTAGGCATAGTTTTTCTGTTTTGTTTGTTTGTTTTGTTTGTTTTTTGGGGTTTTTTTTGGACCAACAGGCATGATTTATGCTGCAGCTTTCTGCAGTGGAATTTAGATTGTGCAACGCTGTACATGTCTGTTGAGGAAAGCAGGTCAGAGACGATTGCAGTTGTTGAACTGCTTTAGAGGAAGAAATCTGGTTCTGTGATCATCTTAGCAGTATGTGCTCTCTTTTACGGCACTCAGAGATGTGATCAACAAATATGGTGGATGAGGATTCATCTTGTCATCTACATTAAAACACAATTGGGATTTTTTCCACTAATCTTCATACACCTTGAGCTCTGGGTTTTTCTCAAAGCCAAGAGACAATCAATGGGTGGTCATATTCTGTTTTTAGTGCACAAAGTTTGGGAAATGCATGGTCTGCCTTGGGCACAGCTGAATGAATGTACACAGCACAGGAGTGGTTTTAAAATATCTTATTTAAAAATGATCTCCCATACTCAGTTTTAGCAGCTGCTTTGTATATAAAGCAGAGACGGCAATAATTAGTTCTGTGGCACTGACAGCATTTACTCACACATATTCATATCTTCATACATGCACAGGAAGAAGAACAGCATGGATATTTGATGAATCCAACGTGCAACCATACAGAATTTTTAAAATATTCTCCATAAAAACACTACATCCATCACTTCTACAGTAAAAGTGGCTGTCCAGCCTAGTGAGTCTGTATCATCAAAGGGCGGAGTGCAGTAACAGCACAGCCATGGAGAGACACACTCTCCATGTATGGCAGAGCCTAGCTGATCCAGCATGCCGAACTGAGTGTGTGTTTACACTGTGTTAAATGGATGTGGGCAGCGTGCTGTGTGTCACCCACACACACTGACGTCTGTTTGACGAGTGAAAGTGTGAGTGTGTTTGCGTGTGTGTGTGTGTGTGTGTGTGTGTGTGTGTGTGTGTATGTATGTGGGATAAGGGGTGGGGGTGGGCTTTTAGTGAACTGTGAACAACCATATGGGATGTCCTCGGAATCTTTCCGCCACTTATAAGTGTATAATATGATTTAGGATTTCACAGATTTTTTTTTTTTACATTTCAAATTAATTTACATTATTAGAAAGGAAAACCCCACACATATTTGTAATGCAATGTTTCTATGAATGAATAAACATACTGAAAGATCATGCTTTCTCAACTGAGTACAAAGACTTCACTCTGGATGCTAGACGCACCACACATACCCTGCTACAATTTACAGTTTTGTTCCACTTGCAAATCAGCGTTGCTGTTTCCTTCTCTTTATACAAGAATGACAACATGCTAGTGGAAAAAGTCAGACAGAGAAACAAAACTGAACAAAGACTCGAGAACTAGGAAACAGTTATTAACCTCATCCAAACAAAAAAAAAACATTTAGCAAAATGGTGCACAAATACTGCTTCACTTCCCAACACAATTTTACTAAAGGAGTACAAGTCTTCAGTGCCACCATTGCACTATGTAATTCTGGAAAGAATGAGTTGGAGAGGGAAAGAGAAATTCCAGCAGCGAACTGTAGAGAAAGATAGAGTGTGTGTAGAAGAAAAACAAAAAGAGATGCTTATGTGTGATGGGTCCACAGGGTCCTGCTAAGCTTCAGGTTTTTTCTTCCGCCTAAAATTAATTATTTACTACACGGCACAGCCTCGGGATGAGACACAAAATCCTCCTGGAGTTCTCCTTTTCTAGGCCTCATTTTACTGCATTTCTCTGGAGAGCAGGAGGACTTCCTTCACTTCCTGCACAGGGGCTCCTGATAAAGTCTCAGAACTCAGAAGTCCACATATGAAGTCTTGTGGGAAATGTGGCACTGCGTTGCTATAAGCCCTCTTGTTAAGGTTCTATGAGAAAAAGCCTCGCTTTAGTGGAGCATTAGTTGGAATGTAAAAACTGGGTTCTTGTATATAATCAATCACAAAACCTCCTAAATTAATCTGTTTATTAATTAATGAGAAAATATTTTATTTACCGGTAGCTTCATCCCACAGTACTGTTGAATTCTCATTTCTGGTCAGATGGTGATTTATTTTCTATAATAGCAGCTCTGATCACAGTGTCAGCTATAATTCACATTATTCCGGTTTACATTAACGTACTTGTTCTAATGAATTGTTTCTTATTTACTAATAATTACTAATAATTACTGCTTTATAAAATGTTATTGATCTTTCACAAAAACTTATAGTCATTAATATTGTGAAGCTTTTAAAAAAAACAAACAAACATTTATTTGACATTTTATGGAAGGAGTCTCCAATGTGTGTGCTTTGTAAAGGGCAGCAAGTTTTCTACCAAGTTTTTTATTATCCATCTTTAGGACAAACATCTTTGCACTTTTTGGTTTCTTGGTAACATGACAAGCTGCACTTCTTTCTGTCGTAAGAGGAAAAAATTGAGACTGGTGAGGGAAAAATTGTATAGCTGCTGCAACATAGGCTCTTTACATGTAAGTATAAGCAGTTCATTAATAAATTATTAATTGTACTAGTTGTCAAATTGCTGTGTTATGAAAAGAATTAAACACTTTGGGACCTGACATTATTCAAAATGTAATAATTTAGGGATGCTAACAGAGTGTTAACACATCACACCAACCTTGGCAATGATTATTTTCTCAAAGTGTTGTATTCCTTAGTTATTTATATAGCACATTCTCTTTCCCATAATCAGTGATCCTAATGCTTAAACTGAAAATTCAAAGTCAAAGAAAAGTCAAAAAAGAAAGAGAAAAGAGAAGGTTGAGGCTTATATCACACAACAATTTTTTCCTTTTTTTTTTTTAATCCAGTTAGACTTTTTAAATTATGGGTTTCCCTGCCTTTGCCCTCCTTTTACCTGTTTTTATTTTCTTGTCTGTATGCAGTCTATGACTATTACCATGACAACCATCAGCTTCAATATATGAGCTATTCTGTATGTCTAAGGTGCAGAGCATTCTCATTAAAGCACATAGTTGGGCTTATTCCTATAATCCTCTAGCGTTAATTACTAAATTATATATTGTAATATGAATCATTATTTTATATTATTGGACCTTTTTTGTGATAGTTTTGTATTTATTTTTTATAGCTCTTAATCATTGAAGCAGCCCAGATCATATGCCTGTTACTCAAAATTTCCCTTTCTAGCAAACCACAGGGAGTGCATTCATTATGTAGGCTGGTTCTGTCTATGAGGCTGGAATATTCAAGAAGGCTGTTGTCACAGAAATATGTGGTATCATATTAAACATTCATGTATACACGGAATAGCGAGAGCTGTGAGGTTTATTGTGAAATCTGATTAATAATGAACAGAGTTAAGAGATCAGGATCATAGGATATCCTATATATGTATAGGATATTTACTTAAAGCTGTAGCGTGTAAGATTTTGAAATTTCATCCTGTCTGGTAACAAAATGCAATTGTGAGCAACACGCAAAAGTGTTCTTCTTTAACATGTGAATTCATTTGATGGCTGCAAGTAATCTACATTCAATGAGACCCCAGGGCTGCAACCCAAAAAGCATTCTCTACACAACATAGGATGGCTAAAGAGCAAAGACACCATTGGTGATCTAGCAAACTGTGTTGTAGGGTATGTTGTTTGGAACATGAACCAATTATTTAGGACTCTGGGGATATCTGCTGTTATTATTGTCCTCTCATGTTTACAGAAGTGTTATGAAAATAAAAGCTTCATAGTTTTTTTTTTATTATTCAATTAACCTGGCCTATTATAACCAAGTGTGAAGTGCATAAAGTACAGAGAAACATACCAGAAACACCCGTTAGCTAGTTATAACTCCAGCTATAAGGTAAGCTCAAGCCAGGATTGACACACCTTCACCTCTTAGACAGTTTAAATGCATGAAGTACAGAAAAACACAGACCAGTTAGATTAATGAATACAAAATCCTTAATATGCAAATACCTTTATTGTCATTGTGCATACACAACGAAATTCAGTGTGCCTATCTTTATTTATAGATCTGGCCAGTACACCGTTTTTATTGGCACACAGAGTGCAAAATGGTGGTGCATACCATTTGTTCCTTCAGAAGAAGTAAAGCAAACAGACATAATATATTTTATATTATAATATATACATAATATAACCAGCTATAACCAGATCTGTTGTAAATTTCCCTAAAAAGAGGGAAAAAACAGGTATGATAACTAGCTCCATACAGCAATAGATGTCTGGAGTAAATCTAAATAATTAATTATGCTCTGGTGATTAATTAGGCTATTACATTATGCTATTATAATGGGCTCTTGTATGTTATACTGTGATGTATGCACTGTTTTGTGGTTCAATCATATGATTTTTTTCAAAATTCAGCATTCAATTTAGTCCAATTAATAACAAAATGATTTGATTTAAAACAAAATCTCCCTACATGTGATGTGAATCTGTTTGCTGTTTGAACAGATTTTCTGTTTTGAGTGAATTAACACATCTTGTAAGGTGTGAGTCAGTCCCAGCTTCTATAGGTGTCCACAGAAGCTGTATACTAATTTTTGGTATATATTTCTTGTAGGCAGTAAGCTAAGCAACATATTTACCTATAGGTAATGTAGGTACCTATGCAAGTCATCACTATCACTGAACATATTTGCTAGACCTAAAATTGAAAAGCTGTACCCAAGCGATACTGAGGTGTGAAAATACATGTTTCGTGTTGTCATAACAAAGAAAATGGTGGAAGTGATCAAAAAAGGTCATGGGTCACACACTTGGAGCACATGTTCAACGTGCCCTTCAGTTTTGTTTCACTGTGTATAAATAAGTGCACAGTTACATACCCAAGAAAAAATGAAAACACAACAAAAGTAACACAGTGGTGTGTATAAAAGGCACAGCAGGCTGTATACATTTTGGCTACAACAATCACTTATCAGAGTATAAAAAAGCCAGCCAGTATATGTTAACAAGCCACAATGAAAGTGGTTGCTACACACCCACGAGAAACAAACTGCAAACAATCTCAATGACTCTTTGCTTGCTAGTGTGAACAGAGACACATTCATAAGAAAGATGAGGTGCAATGTACCATGCACAGGTTTGAAGTATACTGAAGAGATATTAATGTTAAAAAACAAAACAAAACAAAAAAAACCCCAACATACCAGTCTTACAGGCATCAGGAGTATCTGTGTCTGGTTATTTTGATCCTTATCTAGCTGACTCGTTCATCTGAGAGAAGGACTTTTAATAGGCGGTGACTGCCATGCGAGGGTTCAGCAGGGGATTTTCTTGGCTCGCCTTCTGGTTCTGGTGTTAAAAAGGTCAAGAAGAGTGGGTGGATTAATACTTTTCTGCAGACCTCATAATATGCTGTAACTTGAACATGTCATGTTTGGTGGGAGAGCATCACAAGGTTCTTTTGGAGCTAGTCGTTTTTATTTTTATTAATTTATTTATCATTACAAAAATAATGATGCTTTGCTTACAAAAAAAGATGTTTACAGTCATCTTTGGGGCTTTCAATATCTTCAACTCCTAGTTTTGCAGTTACTCTAAAGGACCTTCCATTCAACTAAACATCTGTTCATAGGTTTTACACCATCTTGGATGAAACTTGTGACAGCTGTATTGTCTTTGACAAAGGGGTCCTAGGACTCAAATTTTTATTGAAGGCCTTTATCTTCTACCCAAACCTGATAAACTGTCTGTGATAAAACAAGTGCTGCAAATCCATACCTGATTGAGATTTTTTTTTACTTGATTTTTTTTTTTTTTTTTTTAAACTTCTTTTGTTGTAACACTGGCTCTGGTATATTGACAAGCTCAACTTCATGCTTATCTATTGTATAAATGTCTACCCTCTAAATTTTGCATTGGCAGACTGTATCTGATTGCCTCTTATATCTGTAGGTCTGTGTTGCACTAATGCTTGTCTTTTACATGGTGAGGTATTTTATTATATTTTTGAGCTACTTCCTGTTTCTTAACAGAGTGCACATAAACTGCCACCATTACCCTTTTCCACACTACTTCCCCAAAGGATATACTAATTAAAATGTGTTGTTATTGTTAACAGGGTGACTTTAAACACTTTGCTCCGTCATTACCTTGGACAAATGTAGCTAATGGCTGAAGAAGTGCAGAAGCTCAGAAATGTTGGGCAGAACTAGAGAAGTGCAATGTCTGTGGAAAGATGTGGATCCATGTTCAGCTTAAACTTCTATCTTTTTTAAACAGTTTTTCCTGAATTTTGCACCGTTAAAGGCACCATAAATGTCTAGAATAATCATAGCATTTTGCTGATGATGTAAATAACAACAAAAAAACCTCTAAAAATACCAAGCTCATCAGCCTAGCTAACCTTCTTAACAAGAAAGAAGCATAGTATGCTTATTTCTGAGCTTGAATTGAAGTTTTTTTTTCTTTTTAATGATTGGCTAGAAGAACAAGAAATGTTTCGCTTGAAATTTGTTGACTTCCATGTCTTAATGCTAAGAAATATAGCATTATACTTTATAAACTGCTATAGTTTATAGTATATAGTATAGTATATAGATTATAGTAATCTATAAATAAAATTACTGCCAGCATGTACACTAATGTAAATAATTTCTTTGTTATGCTTAGAAATCAATAGTACGATTTAATAACTGGGAAACTAATACATAGATTTATTAGGAAAAATGAAATGTTAGTTTAAATTAGTTTGGTATAGTTAGAAGACTTACAATATAATATAAAAGATATATAAGCTAACCAGGTGGCACGGTGGCTGGGTGGTTAGCACTGTCGCCTCACAGCAAAAAGGTCCTGGATTCGAGCCCCGGGTTCGGCACAGGTGCCTTTCTGTGCAGAGTTTGCATGTACTCCCCGTGTACTCCGGGTACTCCGGTTTCCTCCCACAGTCCAAAGACATGCACAGAGGGGATTAGGCTAATTGGCTGCTCTAAATTG